>JAHTLZ010000111.1:13543555-13592212 GCA_023846285.1 Phrynocephalus versicolor | reverse complement strand
ATCTATCTATCTATCTATCTATCTATCTATCTATCTATCTATCTATCTATCCTTCCCTCCTGTCCACTAGGCCGCTCTAGACAGCTACACTACCCAAACTGCTACACTTCCCAAACTATCTAGGTAGTGTCATAGACTGACTGGAGCTGGAGAAAGCGAAAGCATTACAGTATTTGTGTGTGAGTGGTGTCTCTAAAGCCTTGGGTAGTCTTCGCCATTTCCCAGCTGTTGTCGGAGCTAATTAATTTACCGTAGTACAGAGGTACCACTATGTGCGTTTTGTTTTACTTCCCTTCCAGCTCTTGCCAGCTCTGCTTCTGTGAGGTCAGAAGAATCTGCCAATGAGGTTTTAACCCTGAAATCTGACTGCCATGGCAATTTCCCTGCCACCATAGTAAACAGGCACAGATGCATAATCCATGCCAGGTGGGCTTGATGGAGAGGGCACATCACACATGCAGGAGATTAGAAGGATAGTGAATTGTTATAGGGGGGGGCACTACTGTATTCTATCTGCAATGCTCCTGTGTCCCTTTAATGAGTCTCAATGTCTGATTGACATGAGTCCATCAGCCCTTTGACCAGATATGGCTTACAGGACCTAATTATCAAGTTCAAAAGATCTTCTCAGCCTGGCCATCAGCAGTAACACGCACCCACCCCATCTCCCTTCCTCACTGGCAACAATGGAATTTGTGTTTATAGCAAAACTAAGATGCAACAGGGTAGGGTCGGATCTTAATCGTTTTCCTTGTGGGATTTAGAGAATGACAGCACAGAAGTTTATCCTGAGTTGATGAGCACTTCTCTATGATACACCCTGGGATTCTAATCCCTGTCTCACTTCAACACAGAAATGTCAAAGATCTCAAGATGATGCGTTTCAAAGGTCCACACACCTCACACAACCCACTTTCTCCCTCACCCTTCTCTGCACCGTTATTATCTGTCTTATCCACCCCCTTTCCTGGCACACAAACCCTATTTGCTTGAGAAGTGAAATAGCACTGGCCTGGTAAGACATGGTACCACAGCTGAATGAATGTGGTATTGGTTAAATGCTATAGATCCAAGCTAGGAGAGGGTAGCATAGTTGTTATAGTCCTTAGCAATATGAATAGAAGGCAGGCAAAAAAGCTGAGTTCTCTCCCACACCATGACCACTCAGTGAAGTCATCTAGATGTACCCCAAAACAGCCCTAAAAGATTGTTATGACTAAATTATGGGACCGAAAATGCTATCCAAATACTAAAAAACAAACAAACAAAACAAAACCACAGGCCCTGCCATGGGAACAAAATGTGACACATACGCCCCCAAAATAAAATATTGGATCTATTCAAAAATTAACGCTAATACTTTGTAGTTGACAGCATTAATATTGAAAGCAACTGTGAGCAACATGGTACCAACAGTGAAACAAATACCCTTTCAGTGGTTTCCTTGATCTTTTTTCAACATGGAGAACTACAATGGCTTCAACAGCACATTTTAAGATGCCAAGAGGTTGTAGTGTACCTTTATCCTCACAACAACCTTGTCATGTGGATGGCTTCAATCTCTGTTTACCGTAATTGTCCAGGAACCTGAAGCGAAGTAAACAGAGCACCGCTGAATGTACAGCCAAGTTGAGATGTGAACCCTGATTTTCCCTAGCTCAAATCACCTACGTTGTTAAGAAGGATCATGTATTTAGCATGCAACAGAGGCTTTACATACCTGATCCAAAGAAAATGGGAGAAAGAGAGAAGTATGTCACCATTCCACAAGAAAAAGGCACTCGGTGTTCAAATATCTGCACAGGCTGCCTCACAAAAACTATGTTGAGGCAAGGCACATCACTATATGGGCGTTATTGCACTGTACGACCCCACCTGTTTTCTGCTTTGCAAAAGGCATGCATGAACCCTGCAAAGCAGATCTACATGTAGGCACTTGTTCCTGTACACAAACTGCATCTATAGATCTGGGCAAGTGAGGTGTTGCTTTACTGCAGGTGCATACTGACCTCAACCATCTTTCTACTTTCCTCCTTATCATATGCACTGGACATGTGTGCGCATGTGAATGTTTGTCTGTGAATGTTTGTTGTCATTCACATTGTCTGTGCATGAGCATGTGTGTAGCATGTGTCATTGTCTGTGCATGAGCATGTATGTAGCTCAGAGTGTGTGTATAAACACAAACCTTTGTTCCTGGCTCCTCCCACCATTCATTGCTGTGCCTTCCACTTCACCAACCACATTGGGTACTAGCTGTCACTGTATAATTGCCTCAATCTTATTCATAGATACAGCAGACCACTGTGATGGCCAATTTATTTTCATTTCACAGAGCGGTCAAGTATCCAAGGCTGAGAAAGAATTGTTAATTAAGATGGACACTAATGTGTCCATTATCATATTTAATGTCTAGTGCACTAATAGACAGATACGCCAGTGGAAAATATATGGGGTAAAGGCGTTCTGATATACTGCCAGTTTGTAAGATAAACTCTGTAGTTCCCACCTTTTCAAAAGCACCGGGAGTTTATATACGAAACATCCTGTCCATATGAATGTAGTTCTTGTGTGTAATTTACATTCACTGTTCCAGATTAAAAATGGTTCCATCATTTACAGATGAAACAGGTATACTTACCATAGATGTAGAGCCCCACAGGAATGAATCCAGATTGAAGTAGTAAAGCAGAATGCCAATGAAATCAATAGGACTTAATTTAGTCATGATGGTTGATTTAAACCGAAATGAATCCCTAGTTTTGTTGAAAGATTCTTGAAATCATTGCTTGCTGAACTCAGCACATTTAATGCTTTTTGCTGTCCCTCACTGGAAATCCTCTCATGTATGATGATTCCGCGCAGGCTGCATGACACAACTATCCAAGCTCTTTTACATAATGTTTCCCATGGTTTCCCTATCTATTGCCTATAACAGTGATGGTGAACCTTTTAGAGGCCGAGTGCCCAAACTGCAATTCAAAAGCCACTTTTTTTTTTTTTGCAAAGTGCCAATACAGTAATTAAACCTGTATACAGGTAGCTATGAAGGGGTGATGTCGGGTGCACATAGAAAGGGCTCTGAGTGCCACCTTTGGCACCCGTGCCATAGGTTCGCCATCACTGGCCTATAATATAATACAGTGGACCCTCGTATAACAAACGGTTTGTATAACATAAAATCTGTACAACATAAAAAAATTCTGGAGATAGGGGAAATTTGCTTAACAGAATCGTCTATAGGGCGAATCTGTACAACATAAAAATGGTTGTGATTAGGGATTACTCTGCTTTCAATGCATTCCTATGGGAAATTTGTATAAAGGAAAATGTGCTTAACCTAATTTTATTTGGAACAAATTAATTCCTTTATATGCTACTGTATATGAATTCCTTGCAAGGCGTTTGAGTAACTCGGTGCATGTAAAGGCTGATATCATCAGTCAAAGGCACCAACTTGTACTTTTAAGTTTCTTATTTCCCTCCCAGGTTCCAGGGACACCTAGGGGCCCCTTTTGATCTAGGGAAGCGTTTGGGAGCCTCAGGATGGGTGGGAGTGAGCGTTCAATGCTCCAAAATCACCACCGCTGCCACTCCCATGGCAGGGACGTTCAGGCATTAAAGACTACTCCCTAGTTCTGGGCTTCAAAAGGCTTCTGCAGGCCAAGGGACTCTGAGAACATGGAGTTGTGGGGCAGGATAAGACATCCTAAAGATTAAAATCCACAGCTGACTATGTCAATGGCCTTAATGTACACAGACTTATTCAATGGGATTTTAGCCATTACTGTATATCCTTTATGAAAAATAATAATAATAATAATAATAAATGTTATGGTGGAGGTAAGTAAAGAAGCAAAATAAACTGTTAATGCCTTGAAAGGTTCCACCAATATATCCAGATAGGTTCGATCACAAGTTCACAATGCTTAAGCAGTATTTGTTTAAATATCCCCAAATCCAGAAGTCAAGTCTTGACCTCGCCTCTAAAAAGTTAGGCTAGGGCAGTGATGTTGAACCTTTTATAGACCGAGTGCCCAAACTGTGATTCAGAACCTAATTTTTAGCAAAGTGCCAATAAAGCAATTTAACCTGAATACCGGTGGCTGTGAGGGGGTGATGCTGGGTGCCCACAGAAAGGGCTCCGAGTGCCGCCTTTGGCACCCATGCCATAGGTTCGCCAACACTGGGCTAGGGCAAAGTACACATCCAGAAATCAGATCTTCAGATGGCCACTCAAAGCCATACATACATTTACTTCTGTCAGATGCCACATGTGCAGTGATAGAGTACCATCCTTATTTTTATAAGCACGGTATGAAATAAAAAGATTGCCAACCCCTTTCCTGACTTCTCTGCACAGTATGAATGGGGCACAAGTGTTTCTGTACACACTTGCTGCCCTGTTGCAATCCCCCAGTCTTGCGCTTCTGGAGGATTTCAATATGCATGCTGAAACATTGGTTCCTGATCCAGCTCTGGATTGTATGGGTGCCATAGTCTCCATGGGACTGTCCTAACACGTGAATGGTCTCACACATACAGCATGCCATACACCTGACCTGTTTTTTTTTTTAACCTGGCCAGGGTGAAGGAGATCTGAGGGTGATTCATTTGACTCTGTTGCCCTTGCCATGATCAGATGACTATGTAATGAAATTAGGCCTGGCACTGACAACCCTCCCTTGCAGAAAGAGGGGACCAATTAGGATGGGCCATCCATGCGGGCTATTGGATCCTATTGGTTTCCAAGATGACTTGGGTGGGGTTCCGGAGGAGCTGGTTGGTGTGGGTGTGGAAACCTTGGATGCAACCCAAGCAATAAATTGTTCCTAAGTGTCCTCTCCTTTTGAGTCTGTGAAGATTCTCAATCATCCAGGTGAGTTTATCTGAAAGTAGAGTCATGGCAACTGGACTTCTCTTTCTTGAGAGATCGAAACATTTAACTATTCATCCAAGCAGCTTCATCTGTCTGAGGAAAATTAATGGCAAGCCCTCCAATTTATAGTTCACCTAGATTTCACATCACCCTGGTCTGAATAGGCTTATAAATTGGACAATGGCCTGAACAATTTCATTAGGTGGACATAAGGCTGTTTCTCTGCCCAGATCCCATTTGCAATCAATCAATCTCAGCTGCTGAAAGCAGGCATTCTGGAGAAACTGATTTTGTTTTTTAATTGCGAGAAACGAGGAAAGTCTTTTGTGGAATATACTAATTGAGGTGGCACAACAACATCAACACACTTGTGCAGACTTGTTTCTTTTATTCCCCTTGAAAGTGGCCCTTGAATATTACAGGCCCAAGCACATAAAGCTTTTTAAAGACATCTGCATTTTATAGCATGATGGAATGCTTTCATTTTTTTACTGCTGTATCTTCTATAACACAAAACAAAACAAAAATAAACTGTTGCACTACTTTTAAACCTAAATTTTATTCTGTAATTGCATCTTCAGATGCTGCATTTGGATTAGTGAGAACCAACCAAGCTCTCACTGAAAATAAATCTATTAGTCGTAAAGGTATCCTAAGACTTATTATGCTTTGCGTTTTTCATTTCTTGAAACAGACTAACAAAGCTATCTGAAAGCTATAAAATAGATATGCACAGGAAGATAGCCAGTTACTTATATTTTCTGTCCCACTGGTGGTGGGACTCGCTATTCTTGTTTTTGCCTTCCACTTGGCACAGTCAGGACAACTTCATGTCATTGTCAAGGGTGTTCATCCAGCACTATTTTGGTTGTCCCTCAGTTGGGATCATCTGACCTCCAGGGTGAGACCCTTTTTGGGCAGTATTTCCTCATCGGCACACAAGAAGTGTCCATACCAACACAGTCAGGTTTCACACATCTAGTCAGTGATAGCTACAATGCCGTATTTTGATCAGCTGTCATCATTGCGCGCATGATCCTTTCACGTGAGGCTAGAGGTGCATCGCAGCAACTGTCTTCATGACACCAGTAAGCTAGCCACAGTTATATATTTTATAAATTTACACTAAAATTGAACTAAGAAGCAGAAGGCAGTAAGAGAAAAAATATTTCAAAACTAGCCTTTGTGGGAAACATCTCAGTGGAATAAGAGTTATGTTTTAAACTTTGTAGAAATTTTAATAATTCAACTGAAAATGTTGGTGATCAAGTTGGCTGCCTCTTAAATTAAAATAACAAATGTTGCTCTTGAAGCAGATAGAAAAAACTAAACTACGTAGCATTTGTGATTAAAATTAAAATTACATGTTATTTTATTATTTTTTTACATCCATTTGAATTAACTTATATTCTGCTTTTATTTCTAACCCAGCAAACAAAGTAATCTACCTAAAAACAACATCCAGCCATCAGAAAAAAATTAGAAATGAGCTCAAGAAATAATCTTTCTTTATCTCACCATTTTCTCCCCAGGCCTCAGGTCATATTGCAATACAACATTAGCCATGTTTTTAACAGATTCTCTCCTCACAGGGGAAGCAAATTTAATCTGACCTTTGAAATACTGTACCAATAGGTATTTATAAGGGATGCCATTTCAGATTTTACATGGATCAAAGGCAAGGTTCATTTTTCTTGAAAATTAAAAATGATAGCTATAAACAGCAGCTATCATTTTTAATTTTCAAGAAAAATTAGATAGATAGATAGATAGATAGATAGATATAGATATACACACAGTGGTACCTTGTATAAAGGAATTAATTTGTTCCAAATAAAATTATGTTAAGCAAATTTTCCTTTATACAAATTTCCCAAAGCAATGCATTGAAAACGGAGTAATCCCATTTTTATGTTGTACGGACTCTCCCTATAGGTGATTATGTTAAGCAAATTTTCCTATCTCCGGAATTTTTTATGTTGTACAGATTTTATGTTATACAAACTGGTTGTTATACAAGGTTCCACTGTATATATATAAACAGCATAGCAACAGGAGTTTAAACGCTCATGAGGGCGTGTTTCTATCCCTGCTCATCCCGCTCTCCCCTCTCCAAGGCATCAAATAGACCTGCCCGTAGCTCCTTCCTACATTCATTCTCCCTTGCCTAGATAATCTACACATGGTCTGTTTAGGTTGCTTTTTCCCGCCATTTCCTGCCGGCACCGGGACTCCCTTGGCACATGCGCAGTGCCGGCACCTTCTCATCCCTTCTCCTCACCTCCCCCCGCCCGTTGAACGAACGCGGCGTCGTGGTAACGTCACCGGAAAGTCCCGGATGTGTCAGGTCAGGGCGCTATGCGGAGACCACAAGGGGACGGCCGCAGCCACCGTATATCGTTATCAGGTGAGGTGGAACGGGCGATGGACATAACTCACCATCTTGGGGGGGCCAAAGGAAGAAATACCTATGGCAATCGGGCGGGCGGTTGCCACATTCTAGCCAACGGCGCCTGACGCAGGGAGAAGGGGCGGGGCAGAGGGAAAGAGTGCTGGGGTGGGAACTGCGCACGCGCAGCAACGGAGACGCTGCCATCGGGGAGCGTCGCGCATGCGCTTTCATTCAAAAAAAACGCGACGGCGCAGGCGCGTTTTCAGAACGGCAGTAGATCTATGGAGAAGGTACAGGTGAAGTCCAGGGCACCCATACGTCGGAAAGTTTTGTGACATGCCGACCCAGTGCGCCTGCGCAGAGGGCAATGCGAGAGGAACAGTCACATCCTGCAGCTTCGTGGCTTTTCTTTTCCCCTACCCACCCCTTTCCTGTTGCGCCTGCGCATAATGTTGCTGCAGCGGCCTTGCGGAATACTGATCCTCTGCAGCTGCGCAAGGGGGGGAAAGCATTGCGAGAGGGAGACATGCTGCCAAATAGTGAGCTCTGACGGCTCTCGCTGCTTCTCACAAGGGGGAAAGAAGAAGAGGAGGAGGAGGAGGGGACCAGGAATGGTAGTGGAGTGTGGAGGGGAGTGACCCTGTTGGTTAACCATTATTATCATCTCCACCCACTCCACCTGCCGGGATCCCTAGCTTGCTCCTGTTAGAGAACAAAGTGGCAGAAGTTATTTACTGAGCCCAACAGGTAAGAGTCCCTTGACCTGAGAGCGTGTTCCTGAAAGGCAGAGGAATGTGGGTGGCAGTTCTAGGCTGATAACATAACATTCATTCTTTCAATTGGGGAAAGAGGGGATGCTAAACGTTAAAAAGCGAGTTGAGATCGCCTATGGTCCAGTGGCCGAAGAGTGTTGTTATGAAGTTCCTGATAAAGTCTGGACAGGGGATGCCTGCAAGCAAGAAACTCAGTTTCTGTTTTTCTTAAATGCTCAATGGTAAGGAGTTTCACAGGGTGGTGGGTTTTTTTTTTTTTTTGGCCATGATCAAAAACTTAAAAATTTGGATGCTTCCGGGGAAATGAACATGATCACGCTGTGGCAGATACGGCCTGGATGGCCTTTGGGTTCCTTCCGGTTCCAGCGTTCCTAAAGTTCTTCCACTATATAAGTTTCTTCAAGCGTGTAATAGTTGGTCCCTTTTATTTGATCCTTCGAGATGCAGCGAATCAGGGATGTAAATAGAGGCCCACAGTATGCACTTTGTCTCCCTCAGATAATGATTGGTGAAGAACATAAGGCTTTATAAATCTTTAATCGTAATGATGATTGGAGCAGAGTGAGCCAGATTCTGAATGAAAGAAGGGGGGAAGCAAAGCATAGTAGCAGTTATGAAGTTTGTCTCGTCACTAATTAGAAAAGGTCTGAAATAAAAGATAAGTGGAGAGTGCAGGTTACTACATAAGCAGGAGAAATTTTAGCAGGTGCAGCTTCACTTGTCACTTTATTGCAGTGATGGGTGAAGCTGAAGCTTGCCAAGAGTTTCCTTGCAGTGATTCAAATGACAGAACCTTCTTTTTTCTGTACTCAGTCTGACAGTAATTATTTTTAATGGATTAAAGTACAAGAGCTGGACATCTCTTGAGTACTTAATATGAATAGCTTTTTTGAAGTTACACCTTGGTATGATGTATATAACTTCCCTATGTATCCCTTCAGAACCTATATGAGCTAAATCATCTTGAACTGTTGTGATGCTTAATCAAAATATTTTAATTTGTTAACCTACTTAATGCCCCAACATGTGGAATGGGTAATATTTAAATTTTAATAAAACACAATTTGTACTTTAATCATACCCTAGTACGCAAAAAAGTACACCCCTTGTTCATTTCTATCTACTTGTCAAAGAAAATCTATTCTGTCATTGATGAAGTTTATTGAGCATGGGCTCTAACATACTTTTAGGAAGCATTCTACAACTTCGGCTCAAGATTGAAACCCTCTTGCCTTGTTATTGTATTCTAACAAAATAATTAATACTGTAATTATGTGCGATCAGTTCAGACTTACAGCAACCTTTTCTGGGGTTTCTAGTTTGTGAGTGTTCAGTAGTGGTTTACCATTCTCTCTTTCTGGAATCATTATAGGACAGTGTTGGTGAACTTATGGCACAGGTGCCAAAAGTGGCACTCAGAGCCCTTTTTGTGGACACCAGACATCGCCCCTTCACAGCCATCTGTATTCAGCTAAAATTGCTATATTGGCACTTTGCGAAGAATTAGTGGGTTTTGAATAGTAGTTTGGGCACTCGGTTTCTAAAAGGTTCACCATAACTGTCCTAGGACATTGCAGCTTTTCCAAGGCCACGCAGGCTGGCTCTTCTGGGATGTACAATGAGGAAGTCAACTCCCAACCTCTGACTCTGCAGCCAGATAGTTGACAGACAACACAATTTATTTTTTACTTTTGAAGAAAGTCTTAAAAGCAGAAGAGGAGTAAACAGAGACAGATTAAATGATGGAGAATTGCTAGGACTGAATCGAGAGCAATGAAGTTATGAACTAAGCTGCCTAGATACCCTAAACACATCTGATCTTGCCTGATTTCGGAAGCTAAGCAGGATCGGCCCTGGTTAGTACTTGGATGGGTGACCACCAGGGAATACCAGGTACTGTAGGCGCCTGGAGTAGGAACTGGCAAACCACTCCAGTATTCCTGCCAAGAAAACTCCATGGACATGGAGTCACAAAGAGTCGGTCAGGACTGTAACAACAACAACAACAACAACAACACACACACACAAACACAAGCTGTAGATGCAGTCAATTCCCACCAAGTAATGTGGCTCTTTCCCCCCAGAATAGATTTGATTTAAATCACAATTCAAATAAAAACATTGGATTTCTTTTTTTAAAAAAACAAAGCATGCTTTTGTATACCCTGGTATTTTGCATAGGTTACTCACTGGTACTGTTTACAGCAACAGCATGCAGGATGAGAGTGATGAGTTAAAATAGTCTTTTGAATAGTTACTTAACTAGTCACTTATGACGAGTAGCAATAACTTCCAAGTAACCAGGCAGGAAAACTTCTGTAACTTGTTCCTTGTTTTCTTTTCAACAACATATTGTTTTACACTAAGGTGTGTGGGCAGGAAAGCTAGTTCTAAAAATATGATTTTTGTAACAATTTACAAGACTGTCTTAAAAGTCCAAACTAATAGCTGCTCTGGAATTGTAGGTTGATTTTCGTTAGAGTGTTAATGAGGCAGGGGTGTTCTAAAATGGAAAAAAAGTTTTGAAATGGTGAACTTAAACCTTACAAGAATAGCTCAAAGAGCTGTTCAGTTATGAAACTATATGACCTAGAAAGTGTAAATTCCTTTGGGCCATTCTGACAAAAAGAATTAAATCTAAAGGTGGGGCAGACCCACTTTTGGCATTTTTGGGGGTAGAAACTGAAGGAGAAACAAAAGGTGCTATCCCTCCACAGAGAAGGGTTGTCCTTTTAACATCTGTTGTTGAAGGTGAGAGCAGAAGTTCTCCATGGTGGATCAATCGCCTAAGCCCTACCACTTCAGAACTGTGGTAAAATGCAATTTCAGAGTGATGTTCCAGTTAAAATACATCTTTCACATTAATCTAGTCTTGTCACCACAAAGACCTGTCTACATTTGTTTTGCCTGACTTGGTAGTTTCAAACTGACTTGGTAGTGTAAGAGAATATTATGGAACATGGACCATTTGATTCCCACCTGTGTAGACTGAAGTGACATAGTCCAGGAGCATATGGATCATGTGCAGTTCTGCCTTTCTGTCTGAGCTCTGATAGATGACATGGGTAATGAGTAACCCATCCACTGTGTGGGAGAACAGGTTGGAGTGGATGGAAGACAACCTCATAGCCTGATCAATGCATGGGAGGAGTCGAGAAAGCAAGGCCTTGTCTCCCCTGAAAAAGCATATTTTTTTCTTCTTTGAAACTGGTTGCTCAGGTATCTACAATTAGAATTTTCCCTTTTGCTGATGGTCCATTCAAACCCAATGTACTCAGCTTGAATGTGTTGTGTTTTTAACACCCTGAGTTTGCACAAATGTGTGTTTTAGCTTTGGTGGAAAGGGTTTCCTGCAAAGTCCAAGCAGCTAAAGTAAACACAATGAATAGAAACAGTCCGTGAAGCTAGCAGAGTTATGTGTTTTGAAATATGGCTTTAATGAGGCAATTTGAGTATCTTCTGTTAGAACAAATGACATAAAGATAATGGAGTTCATGCTTGCCTGCTGTACATTATCTCTCAAGTATTGCCTTGTGTTGAAGGTAGCTGGAGGTAATCAGGCATGCAGAGAAAACGTGAGCAAGAAATATTGGTCACCAATTTTTGATGCAATATATCTGTACTAACACCACCAATCCCCTTACAATGCCCCTGAGCTGTGGACAGCTACTGCGATCTTGACCATTGGTGTTCATCCACTGAAAAAAGGAACACTTATTTGAAGGTAATGGTCATGTTACAGTAGAGGGGAGTTGCAACAAACACTGAGGACATGCTATGATTACAGTTGCATAGTAAAGAGGAAACATTCGTTTTAAAAATGCACAGTTCCTTTTGCCTATTGCATATACCTATATATACTTGAGTATAAGTAAACCCAAGTATAAGCCAAGGCCCCTAATGTAACCCCCCAAAACTGGGAAAACTTATTGACTCGAGTATAAGTCTAGGGTGGGAAATGCAGCAGCTACTGGTAAATTTAAAAAATAATAGATACCAATAAAATTATATTAATTGAGGCATCAGTAGTTTAAATATTTTTGAATATTTATGTTAAAGAGAAACAGTAAACTAGCTCTGTAAGTGCGAAGAACAAGCTAAAACACAAGAGTTAAAATCCTTCAAAACTGTCTTCCTCATCATCTGTATCTCCAGAGCTTCAGCTGTAGCTGGTGTGAGGCTATCAGCATAGACATTGCCATCATCACTGAGTTTGCAGTCCTCACCACCGCTGCTCTTGTTCTCTTACAAAGCGCTGTCTTCGCTGCCATCCATAGAGTTACTAATGCCACATTTCTTGAAGGTGCATTGCACCTTGTCCTCTGGAATCTCTTCCCACGCATCACGAACCCACTTGGCTATCAATTCTATGTCGGGCTTCACCAGATTTCCAACTTTTGTCAGTCAGGCTTGGCCAGATGACATCCATTCATGCCACATCTTTCGCACACAGTCTTTTAAAGGCTTATTTACACTCACATCTAGGGGCTGCAATGCAGGTGTAAGCCCACCTGGAATAACAGCCAAAGTAACTTGAGAAGAATTTGCCAGTTTTTTAATGTCATCAGATGTGTGGGCTCAGAACATATCCCAAACTAGCAATGATGGTTTTCTCTTTAAGGCTGCTCCAGGTCATCTGTTCCAAATTTCTTCCAGCCATTTTTTAGTTCCATCTTCATCCATCCACCCTTTAATATGTGCGTGCCCTATAATGTGTAATTTGATCTTCTTAGGCAAGGTCTTTCTTTTAAAAATAATGACAGGCCGCAGATTAGTTCCATTAGCCAAACATGACAGAACAACTGTGAAATGTTTTTTTTCCATTTCCTGTGGTTCTGAGGAAAATCGTTTTGTCCCCCCAAACTTGCCACAGTTCTGTTGCTTAGAAGGTCATAGGTGTTTCATCCATATTCCCAATATCTCCCAGGTCAGAGTTATGTATCTTTCTTTGTTTAATGATGAATGAATGGAATGACATCACTTTTTCATCAAGGTGTTTTGGCAACTTCTGTGAAATCTGGAATGGATGACCTGGAGCAGCCTTAAAGAGAAAACCATCATTGCTAGTTTTGGAACAAGTCCATTGTGCTTCGCAAACTATTTCGCATCCTTATCACTTTACTGCTACCGTGTTAGTTATATAACAATATACCCTAACCGCAGTTCTCAGTATTTAAGCTTCACATTCAGATTTCTCTCAGCACAGTTTGAGCATCAAATTACAACTTTTCAAACTAGGCACATGCATCATCTTTTCATCTTTTCTTATATGAGGATGATATGGTTTCCTAGGCCCAGCTTTTCTGATGACATAGGTAATGCAGAGAAGCAGCTCACGCTATGCAGGAAGCACATCACTGACTGCAAGAGGTGGGGGAGGTCCCTTATGCGTCCACATCATCCCCATCCATTCGTATGGTGGCTAAGAAGCGCAGGCACAGCCTCCATCCCAGAAGAGAGACCTCTTTTAAAATGGAAGAAAACGGTATCCTAGGTGGGAGAGCGAGGCCGGCCTGCCCCGACTGGCCTTATGAGTGTGCCGTATGAGAAAGCGAAAGGCAAGCACGCATCTTCCTGCACCCTCTTGCAGCCGCAGGCATGCAGCACACGGCTCTGGGTCCACAGGTGGAGCTGCCCACAGGGACAGAGAGCTGGCCGGGAAGGCCAACCACAGCTCCTTGACCAGGCTGCTTCTCTGCTCCAATGTGAGCAGGTGCGGGCCTGGGTGCACCTGTCCCGTCCCTTTGCCCTCTTCCTTCCCTCCCCCGGCAGAACCGGACAGATCCTTGCGCTCCGCAGATGACCGGCGAGCAGCTGTGAGCTGCCTCCGCCCCCCTTCCCGGGGTTCGCACAGCCCTTGTCGGCCATGCCAGGCTGTCTCTTCGGGCACCTGGACAGGGGGCAGCAGTGGAGGCGGCGGCGGGTGAGGAGGCGAAGGGGCTCCTTACTGCTCTGCAGCGACTTGATGCCTCCGTTGCATCAGGCAGGCGCTCTCCCCACAACAGAGGCCAGCAGGTGAGGAGGGCATCAGGAGTCGGCAGCTGCCCCTCCTCCTCCTCCTCCACCGCAACCCCCTGGGGCACCGGCACTACCTCACCCATCCTCCCCAGCTCCCATCTCTCCTGCTTCACCGCCACTACCGGGCACCTTGGTGGTAGTTGAAGCAGGGCAAAGTCATGTGCCACTGGTGTCGCTTCCCTCCCCCAACTCTCCTGCTTCCACCACTCCTGCTTCACCCTCACCGTACACCTCGGTGGCGGGTGAACCAGGGCGAAGCTGCACACCACTGGCACCGCCTCCCCCCCACCCCTCTGGCCCCCATCTTTATATTGACCCGAGTATAAGTCGAGGGCCTTTTTTTCAGCCAAAAATAAGGGCTGAAGACCTCGACGTATACTCCAGTATATACGGTAGCTGTAACTGTTGCACATAAGACTTGTTTCTCATAGCACCCTTACAGTTGAAACTTCATTGCTTGTAGATGACTTTTGCCTTTATTTGTGCCACAATTCTCTTCACTAATGTTGTTTGCTGTTGAAAACTTAACATTTGGTTCATTTTCTTTGTGTTGTGGGAAGTGAAGAATTTCTTTCATAGTAAGGGGTTGAAATAAAAAGAGGTTTTGTTTTTCTCTCCAGGATGGATTGGATTTAAATAAAAAAAAAAACAAATCAAATATTTGACAATGTAAATAGAAATCATTTTTTAAAGACAACACATGAGAGGAGAGTGTTTTTTTTAAAAATCATTGATTTTTTAAATCCACCCGGTTTCTCTCTCTCCAAGTCTGGGGAAAATGTAGGATCTGAAATTGCATCTTTCTTGTTTAAAAGCAAAGCAAAGCAAAGTGTTCTGTTTCTGTACTGCCCCATACCACTTCAAGTAGTCTCTGGGCAGTTTACAGTTTTAATTACAGTATGCAGGCTACACATTGCGCGCCCCCCCAAGCTGGGTACTCATTTTACAGACCTCGGAAGGATGGAAGGCTGAGTCGACCATGAGCCTGCTACCTGAGATTGAACCCCAGGTCGTGAGCAGTTTTACCTGCAGTACAGGCATTTAACCACTGTGCCAGGAGGCTCCATGTTGCTGTTCTGTTCTTCTTAGTTGAGCTCTGTCAAAAGTGGAGAATTAGCTATGTTTCCTTTAATGTTCTGGGTCTGGACTTCCATCTGCAAGCTATTATATCTGAGAGGAAAATGAGGCAAAAAAGGAGTTACCTGTGGCAGAAATATGGGTACTGATTTTATGTTTTCTTATTAGCTGCTTCAGTGTTCATTCATCAGCTCTGCTGTTCAGTTCTGCCATGAATTGCAGACTCAGCGAGTGTTAATATAGAGTTGAATAATGTATAGCCCACCTGTTTGAGCACTTTGAATACCTGTTTAGAATATGGCTGTAAAGATTCCAGCTGACAGAGTTGAAGAGATCACAAAACAAGGAATGAGGGGGGGAAATGAAGCCCCCCCCAAAAAAACAACAACCCTAAATGGCCATCCTTCCAATGTTTTGTTAGTTCTATTAGAAAAACTACAAAACAGTGTTTATTAAACTTTGTTTAACCTTGTTCTCCTCTGACATCTACTGTCTCGTCTTTGTTATTCATAAACTCCAGGGACTCCCCCGCTATATTGCCTTGCTCCAGCTCTGCACTTTTCTCTCCTCTTCCACATGGCACCTCAAGCACATCATTCCAAGATTTTTAATGTCTGCTTAGCTGGTGTTCCAGCTTTGTTCCACTTGTACATCTTGGCTCCTGCACACATTTGCATGCACATAATTCATTTCATTCCCAAAAGGAGTTAACAGCTTCGAACAGACAACGGATCAGCTTCCACCTTTCCCTTTTAGCAAGCCTGCCTGAGGTCAAAACCCATGCTCTAAGCAGCCACATGCTTTGAATGTTTATAGATCTGTTTCCAGTAAAGCATGCAAACTGAGTTCCCACCCTGCTGGCCTAGCTTTCTTTTTCCAGTTTGAGCAAAGCTATGATAGGCAAAGGCCAAAAGTGTTTCAGCTTTTGTCAAGTGCTGGGTTCATAACAGAACAGTAACAACAATATTTGGGTCTTACCATCATTTTAAGAGTGGTTTTTAGCAGCCCATAGATTATTTCTGTATGTTTTAGAAGTGCTGTAAAAACAGATCATATCTCGTTCGGTTAGTCATGGGCCTAGAGAAGTTTCCTCAGGGCACATCACACTGTTATGTTCTTAAAATTATTTAGAGCTCATTCTGGCTAGTGCTTAGATGAAAGATGATGTGCGAACTGTGTCTAAACTCCTTTAAGCTTATTGAAGGAAAGAGTGGTGTATCTGGGTGCAATAGATTCTAATAATCCCATGCAGTTCAGTGCTCCTTGGCATCATGAAACCTCCTTTCTGCAGGAAAGGTTGCCACTGTAAAATTCTGACTGGCCCAGGCATATGGCTAGAAGGGTGTTGTTGAGTGTCTTTGTTTGTCTCTGATTAGGATCTGTTGTGCTGGTTGCAGCAGTTATGCCAGTCTTCAGGAGCTTCTGACAATTCCTCAATTGTAGTTGCTTACCAGTTGGAGAGAATCTTTATTCCATTATTTAACCCTAATTGTACTTGATTAAACTTGCCCCAAGAAAACACAGAGATGCACTACAGGCTTTGGAACATGTCACAGGGATATATCTGCCCAGAATTCCCTTTGCAGATCAGACTAGGATACTTTGACTTCCTTTAAAACGAACTGGGTAGGATGTCTATTTTTGAGCCATACTTAACTAAGGAGAGGCTTGGAAGCTGTTTGTTGAGGGGAGATGCTCCGTCCTTAACCTTTTTATCTCCTTTTGTGCTGTGTTTGGGACTAGATCACCTTGTGTCAAATAGTTCATTTCTGAAGGAAATAGGTTTGCGTTGTCTTAGAATTCACATCTGAAGGAGAGTTAGAAGTGTTCTGTCTTCAGTGGCTCCTTGGTTTATTTCCCTCTTTGGGCTTATAGCTTATCCCATCTCACCTCTTTGAGGAGGAGCCCCTATGAAATAGGTTTCTGATTTTGAAAGCTTGCACCTCGACTACAGCCAAGTCAGCCAAGTGCTTGGCAGTGGCTCTACTATAAATAGCTTGATTGCATTTTAAGTCCCTCTCCCTAGTTCCACCTGCCTTCTGCTAAAGTGTGAAAAATGATAAAAGCCAATTTAGCCGTTACTTCATTGTGATAATGTTGCCTCTCCTCTCTGTGCTTTCAGTTGCTTTTGTACTGGCAAAGCAAGGTAATTAGTACCCCCTGTAGAGACCAGTTAGTTCAACCAACCAGGATAAACAAGCATTGTTTAGTTTAGATGAATTTACCCAATTATGGGGACTCTATAAAAGGTATTGACACAAAAATCAAGCCAATATATAGAAGAAATCTGCTTCCTTGCTTAGTTGCCATCCTTCTTACTGGCTTTCCTTACATCCATGAATTTAGTGTGCTCTATTAAATTCATTGCTGTCCATTTGTTATGATAATGCTAGCATTTTCATTTAGCTCTGTATACTTTGGTGACTCATGCTTGGTTTCAGCCCTTCCAGGGCTCTCCATTTTCCCTCACTTAGCCTCTTCTGTACAACCTTGTCCTGTATCAACCTTCTTTCGAGGCAGCCTCCCTCATGGTACCTTCTGCTACTTGAAGAACCTTACAGTTTTCTCTGCTTAAACTGTTGCTGCTTGCTAGTTCATTGACTTTAGCCCAGCTCTTTCTGGGTGATCCTGAGACTTAATCATGCTTCTTACATCTGTGATATTGTGTCTCTACACTTGCATGGCTGACATACAATAAATTGTATGAACTTTTTTTTCAAGAGCAGCTGTTTCATGTTCCCAGTAATTCCTACCCCTGGGTCTCCACATGTTGTTTGATTTTCAACTTCCAGAAGCCACAGTTAGAATGACTACTATTGAAAAAGGGGTTTTGAAATTGTATTTCAACACATTCAGGGCATTGTGTATAGTCAAAGAGGCTGAGCGAGGCTAAGTTATGTGAGAGATGCAAGGTATTAGGGGTCTAGAAGTCTTTCTGCTCGTTATGCTCCATGTAGGGTGTGTCTGAGTAAACTACAAGACCATTAATACTTGGCAGAGTAGTAGATTGTTCTGAATGAATAATTCTCAAACAGTTAAGAGCATGGGAACCGTGCAGGAATTCTGAGACATGTTATAGAGTTCCAGGGTAGTCACTATGTGGTTCTCCAGATATTTGGCATATAACTCCCATCATTTCTCACAATTGAATATGATGACTAGGGCTGAAGGCTGGTGCAATCCAGAACATATTGAGGACTATACTTTGCCACCAACTGTATGGAAAAGCATGCTGTTTCTAGCTTGTGATATAAATATTTACCCAGATGCACTTTATTCCACTCTGGCTTGATGGCTAAACAGTATTTTAAAACCTGGGAATGCTGCAGAAGGTTCTCGGATGTTGGCTCTCCCAGGCTGGGACTAAATGTTTGAAGTCATCCTTCAAGCTCCGCTGCCACCATTTTTCCTCTGTAAAAATGGAAGATTTTGGAAGATTGCTATTTGCAGAGAAACACCAGGAGACAGGAATGGGAATGTGTAACCATTCTCCACGCCTTTTGTGTTGATAGTGTTCTTTTTCCTCCTGCTTCTCCAGTAGGTGGGCATCTAAATCTAGAGATGAGATTTTTGGAATTCTAGAAAGTATCCCATAAATCAGCAGAGCCCCCCCCCCTCCCAAGCTGAATTATGCAATTGGGAGCCTTCAGACCAACTAGTTTCTTCACTTCTGTGCTGTTCCTCCACTTTTTCTTTCAGCCTTTGAAAAAAGACCTCCTGCATTGTGGGGGTTGTGTCAGTTCCCTGCAACTCGCAGACATGCATGGGGGAATGAGCTCTCCACAGTGCAGCAGGACAGCTTTTAAGAGTTCAGAGAAGCAGAATGAGAATGTCATGGAGGCGAGGGGGGCTGCTTTGCCTTCTCTTGATTTGGGAACGCCTGCTCATTTAATTTGGCCTGGGGGGTTTCCTGCCAAATTTTTGGACTGGGAAAATCCCATCCCTCTCTAGATACATGATCACCATGGGGAAAATGGCAGGGAACCCATCTCTAGGGATAGGTGCATCACAAGTAAGAGATGCTGAAAGGTTGAACACCTTCAGCTCATTTCTTCCATAGATATTCAGCCCTTCCCTTGAACACTGTTCCAAAATGGGCACATGGTACCCAGAGTTTTGAAATTGTTTTTCAGTCATCATCATTATGATCGTCGTCGTCGTCAGCATCATCTTGATAACAATGCTACAGCATCTTCCATTGTCTCATATGAATAGATTACTCAGAAGTGGTTTGTCATTTCCTTCTTCTGATGACACTCTTGAGAACATGCAGCTTGCTCAAGGCTACCCAGGCTGTCTTTTCTCCTCAAGGCACAGTGGGGAATTGAACTCCTGATCCACAACCAGGTTCTTCTGCCTACCCAGTTATCCTATATGCTTTATTCAGATAGGAAGGCTCACAAATGGAGCAAAAGGAGGATCCAGAACTTATTTTTTGCCTACAGATATATACTTAGGGCAGGCATGTCCAGACTTCAGCCCTCCAGATGTTTTGGACCACAACTCCCATAGTCCTTTGCCATTGGAAATACAGGCTTGGGATTCTGGGAGTTGTGGTCCAAAACATCAGGAGGGCTGAAGTTTGAACATGCCTGCTTTAGAGGCAAAAGCAGCGATTTGGCCAGGCATTACCTTGTGTTTCATGATGTCCTTCACATGCATGCATATGCATGAGTGTGTATGTGTGTTGGATTCAAAGGCAATGTCATACACATATAAGAAGTGTAGTTGTGTAATGGCAATTCATCACCTGAGAAGCAGCAGTCGTTCTGTCATCTACACAGAGTTTCCAAATGTCCATTCAGTTTGGTACATGGTCTCCCCCTGTTCCGGAGGGTGGGAGGGCAGGCACTAACATCATTCATTTCTTTTCAAAGTTCAGTTGTGGGCTACCTTAGGAGACTAGGGTGCGTCTGGAATGCAAGTTTCACTTAGTGCAAGAAGGTGATACAGTACTTTGGAAATTCCCCCCTTGTGTAGCTGACGTACACTGCCAAACAGAAAGTACACTAGTAAAGTGTTGTCTGTTTGTGCCAGAGTCAATCACATCTAGTGAGGAATGGCTTTTATTAGAAGTCCATTTTGACTTGGTGGCTTGCTGCCAGCTTTTATTGCCACAGGCATCTTTATCCACTTCTCCCCCCCCCCTTTTCCATCTGGAGAGGGCTGTGTGGTACTTCCCATGAAACATCACTTGGATCTCTTTCATTTAATTAAATATATTTACAGATTGTAACAGTGGAATAGTAATTTTTTCTTGATGCAATTATATAGCTTTCATTTTCCTAGTAAATACCAAAGGAGCTTGATGATGACCATTGAATACAACTGCCCTGCCAAAACTGATGTGATATCACAGAACAACAGCTGACAGATGAAAGATATGCAACTATTTAGGAAGCAGTTCTATAGAACTGAATACCATGTGTTTACCAGACTATAGCCCATGACCCAGAGACTATAACTCCAGGTCCTTGGTTGTATTGCAGCTGAAAATCTTGTAACAAATTATGAATATGTCTGTCAGTTCTGATCCTGTGGACCCTGCACATCCAGATGTGGGTCCTTGGTGCCAGCATATGCACAGATTGCTATATTACTTTCAGTCATGAGGGCAGTTATGTGGCACTTAATGTGAAAGCTGCTCATAAAGCTGAGGTCCTTGTATTCACTGGGGTCTTGCCAAGTTATAGCATTTGATTTGAGTGTTTATTTTGAGACCTTATCATAGCGATTTCCTTGCTCAATTGGTATATTACCTCTGGTACAAATATTTATTACTTCACTGTGCTCCCAGTTTTAATCTCTTTGTTAGGCTGAAGCATGTCGTTGCACCAACTTTTTAAAAAATCCTTCTGGTTTCTGATTATTCATTTTTATAAATAAGTTTCATTCAGCTTTCCATCCCTCTATAAACTACCCAGAGAGTGCTTTAAGCATGATGGGGCGGCATATAAGCAGCACACTTTTTGTTTTAATAAGTAAGTTCCCTGTAGATGTTTCAAGTTAACTACTGTTTTCTGATAAGCCGTGGAAAGCAATGATGAGGGAATATAGAAAAATTTTAGTAGCTTTTTTTTTTAGCAAACAAACACAACCTTTTCTTTTTAAAAAAGTTCCATAGAATTAACCAGGAACCATGAAAGAATGCATATAAAATGCTAGGCAAACGTTTCAGTCTCAAAGTTGTCATAGCAGGCAAAGTCATTTTTTTGCATTCTTGAGCAAGATTTCAGTCAACCATCTGTTTTTGTTCAATCCTAATGGTCTGTTTGTGGCATTAAAAAGATTAGTTTAAGAATTATGAGTCAGGCAATGTGCTCAATTAAATCATATTCTAAATCACTGGAAAATTTCCAGAAAATTTGCCAAGTCAAAACTTTTCCAGAAAACCCACATTTTTGAAATACAGTAGTTGATGCTTTGCATGAAGAAATGCCCATTTTCTTCCTTCACCTGCTTAGATTTTAAGGCACCTGTATGTCTACCCATTGACAGGCCATCAGTTCTGAAAAAAACAAGTCCTGTGAGTTATAATGAGTAAGGGCAGAATTCTGTTTGGTCATTCCACCCATGCAATGGGCTGTTTCACAAACGGTAGCATTGGCAGAGTTTGGTGTGTGGAGATATCAAGCATTTTCTTGAGCAAACAGATGTAATTCAGTGGGTACACTCTGTGATATGTGCCGGCATGTTGAAAATTGGGGAGGGGGTGGATAAAATCACTGATTTTTAAAACTCACATTGATTATAATTTTTAAAAATCATTTTTTTAAAATTTAAATCATCAAAAAAATCATAATTTTAAAACGTAAAAAACCAAATGCAACCTGGCTAGCAGAGTGTCACACTCCACTGCCCTAAGGTCTCAATCCAGTCACTATTACAGTATTCTCACATAGACCCGACCCTTTGAATCAGTATGACTTTTCATATATTATTACTTAGATTAGATCATTGAATCAATGGCAACTTGGCCAGTAAACACTTACAAAAGTTCTGGTTTTCAAGTGACTGCATTTTGGTTGGGACTAATTGTTGGATGTTGGCCTAAGTTCAGGTGCTACAAAAGTTTGTGATGTTCAGTGCTATAGGCTGTGGCAGCTACTTTTGCAGAAGTTGCTTCAAAATGACTTTAATATCTAGAGTCATATGTTATATCACTGCTATTGCCTCCCATCTGTTTGTTCTTTGGCAGGACTTCATTCTTTGCTGCAGCTGCCCCGAGAAGAGTGTTATCTAACCAAGACCAGTCAAAAGCATTGCTGTTGAACCTCGCAATCAGTTATTCAGTAGAGAATGGCTAGATGATGTCTAGGTGTGGTTTCAGCCTCCCCTCTTTTTTTGTCTTCGCTCACTTTGTTCATTCTCTTGTGGCAACAGTTCCATACCAAATTATACAGTTATCTCAAGATAAAAGACTTTTAAGTAATCCTTCTTAGAAGTGGACCACTGTTTTTTCTTGGCTTTTAAAGAACTTGATGGCAGTCTCATATTTCATTTGCATGTGCATCTTTCCCATAATTACCGTATATGTCTCAACTTTTGCTTTTGCGTTACAGGTTCCATTGTCTCTTTCACATTAATATCTTATACCTTTAATTATGTGTGGAATGTTTTTCAGTGCTTTTTTTCAAGTCCCTAGCACCTTCTCTCTCTCTCTCTCTCTCTCTCTCTCTCTCTCTCTCACTCTCATTAAGGATTTTGCATTATCGATGATTTCTGTCATTGTTGCAGATGACGCCCTGATCAGTTTTCCTCTGCTAGTGTTCTATGGATCCAATCATTTTTGTTCACCTTATTTGTTTCTGTTCCATCTTGGAAGCATCTTCTGAATGGGAGTTGTAACCAACTAATATCTGAACATTAGAAGAGTTTATCTTCTGTTGTATACCACGATACTGAGCTATTAGATGCACTTTATCCTGGATTTCAAGAAGAATGCTGGGAGGAACTGTGATTTTCCTGCCTTATAAATGAATGAGAGACTAAAGGCAATGATAGTCAGCCTTGAAATCTAGCAGACATATGTAGTGAAAGAAATGGTTCATACAGTTAAGCTGATGATGCTCCTCTCTATGCCTTTTGCTAGTATGTGGGGTTCATGTGGGTTAATCTTGTTGGAAAAATAATCTCAGCTGAACTTTGACATTGCAGTGGGCTGTAAGAAAGGCAAAAATTTCTTGGTTTTTGCTCTTGGCCATGACTGTGCTAGCATTATAACATGACCTCATTCTTTGTGGCTGAAGCAAAACTTGGACCTATTACCATTTTGGAAGCTGCAGAGAAGGCAGAATAAACCAAATGCTTAGAGGTTTGTGATATATTTGCTTTACAACATTAATCTCTCTGTGTATTTGGTTTGTAACAAGCAGAGGAAGCCTGATGAAAATTATCCTCCAGTCTTTTTGCTCTCTTATCTGAGATTAAGACCTCCTTTACTTCTGAGTAAACATTTATAAGATTGCACGTTTAATTGCTCACTAAGTCTTGTGGGGTAATATGTCCTCCTTCTCTTTTTACTGGCTTTTCTTTTTTTCCCTTACAATGTAAAGGTCATCAGAACTGAAGAAATGTGTTCTTTATTTGAAACATGAATCCAATAGCAACCTATGGAAAGAGCACCACTCTGGAATTGATTTTCAGTTTAAAACATGAGTCATGGAATTTATGAAGGAGCAATAAGGATGCAGTTTGTCCTCGTAGATGAAGTAAGACCTAGAAATTGTATACCTCTGTATATTGCAATCTCTATATTGCTGATATCTTGAACCAGATTGAGAGGACATTGTAGCAAAAAGTATGATTCTTGCTATGTCCGTGAAAGAAGAATATACTGCACATGCTTTTTGCTCTGCTCGTTGCTATCCTGAGCTTCTGCAGAGCTTGTGCAATAGATCTGGTACAGAACAAAGCATGTTCCTGCATGCAGGCTCTGTATATTGAGTCACGGGGTTACTAAAATTGTTTGTGGATTTAATTTGAACCTGGATCCAAAACCAGTTTTTATATTTCACATGAAGTAGTAGGCTTCTGGATGCATCTGCGTTGCTATCTCCTAGTAAACCAGGACTGTGCCAATTCTTTCAAGTCTCTCTTCCAGCCAGTGCTTCTCCTCTCATGTGGAGACATAGTGGAATGTCTGCTTGAATTATCTGTCTATCATAAGAATATGGTTTCTGAGTTGGAGATTTTGATACAAGCTACAGATCAAAGGTTTTGTGTTGAAGCATAATTATGAGGTTCTGATCTCTTCATGAAAACTGAGAGCTTAAAGGAACAAATGCCTCTTGAGTAAAATAGCTGGACCAAGGAGGTCATAAGAAATAAAATGACTTATTTTTAAAAGAGGACCTCTTTACTGAACTCAAGGAAAACCTTTTGGAAAGAATAATAATTATGAGAATAAGCACTAGAGGAATTTGAGGGCCAATTGAGACATAAAAACCAATCGCTCTTTAACTCAAATAGCAGGCAAAAAGCCACAGAAATTTCTTGCTGTGCTTTTCTAAAATTGTTGAAAATGGTATCCACTGCTAGGTGTTTCAGGACAGTTTTGGGATATGGTGCAAGAAGAGTGACATAGAAAGGGAACCTTTTAAATCTTTGAGTTATGCTTTAAGATGCATAAAAGTCTGCTTTCATTTAGTAGTTTGATCTTGCAATCTAGCATCTGCTTATTTGTTTTAATAACTGTGCATATGAAGCACTAAAACCATATTGAAACATCCGTTTATCTAGGGGAAGTGCTGACTGCTTTTCAGTAGTATACCTTTGTAAAGTGCTTTCCGCTATATAAAATATAACTGTCATATTTTTAAAAATTATCAGAATATTATAAAACATCACGCATGTCATAAAAATAACTGTCAAAACGTCATTATCAACAAGAACCAACATTCCCTGACTTTCATCCTGTCTGCGTGGGAGTCTTGCTAGTCTGAGAATTGGAGCAGGGCTTTATCCAAAAACCTGGAAGTAAAAAGGCATCAACCTTGGCTCTTGCTGCATGGTGCTGATGGTGTGCATGCATGGGAGCACGCACCTTAGAGGAAACCTTGATAACAATATAAGAAATTATCCTCAAAAACTGCTAAGACTGCTTTGAAACAGTGCAAAACCAAATTTAGAAGAGCACCAATCAGTATTTGTCCAGGAGAAGGCCTCCTAACTGGTTCTTTAAAGGTTGTTTGAGAGCCTCAACCGATGGAGTAATATTTCAGTCCATGTAAATGCTGAAAAACCTCAGTCCATGATATTTGCCAACCCAATTGCCGTAATTAGGGGGCATGCAAATAGGGTTGCCAAAACTGATCCCAAAGGAAGGTTTTATTTTAAACAGAGGATGGTGGTTCACAGCAGGGAGCAACCAATGGGTTTTGCTTGAGAAGGCTGGAGAAGTAAGTACCAAAGTGCAACCATGTGCTTCTGGTGAGAGACTCTTTCTGCTTCAAGTGATGGATTGTGTGAATCGAGAA
Source organism: Phrynocephalus versicolor (assembly GCA_023846285.1). NCBI lineage: Eukaryota > Metazoa > Chordata > Lepidosauria > Squamata > Agamidae > Phrynocephalus > Phrynocephalus versicolor. The sequence continues at coordinate 13,566,595 of JAHTLZ010000111.1, read as the reverse complement.
GCAGAGTTAGCAGAGCACTTTCAGTCCAAAGATAGCAGATATGGAGGCTTCCATGGGACTTTTTCAGGATAGCTCTAGTAAGGTCAAGGAACTGCTCTGGTGACTTGTAATGTCTCTATTCTCGTTTTGATCTACCTAAGGGTATTAAAAGCACTATCTAAAGCAAGTCTAAGTCTTGCTGCACAAGAAGGAACCAAGGTTTAAAGGGTGCCTGTTGGTGCTTTGACTCTTTGAGGAAACAAATAATTTCTAGACTGATTAGAGGAAGTATTGCTTGATGGAAATCAGGAAGCGACACTTCTTAAGAAAGAACACCAGACATAGGAAGTAGGTATGTAGAGGAACAAGATAATCGGGAAGAATCTGTGTATTTCCAAATTCAGAATCGCAATTCCAGGGTGCACTTCCCCCCTTTAATGATCTTGCACCTGGAACAGGAAAAACATCTTCAGATTCCATATAGATGATGACACAAATACTTATATAAATGGAAGGAGACCTGTGGCTTCACTGATGAGAAGACAAAGTGTGATGGCAGATACTAGGATTTGTATCAAGAGGGAATGGAGACGGTGCATTGCGTTCCTGAGTAGTTCTCACAAAAAGTATCTCCCTCAGTAAAGATATCCAGATTGCAATGGAAAGCTAGATGAAATTAATCAGACCCACTGACAATTAGCCCTTTCTGCTTATCCATATGGGAGCCACAGTGTTCAACATATTGTTGACTGTGGTGTTTTGAATAGGAAGATGAAAAACTGGAGATGGTTGCGCAGGTACTGCTCTTTCTATTCCTTATTGAAGGCCATGGCCTAAGAAAGGAGAGAAAGAAATAGTACAAATGGATGATTGACCATAGAGATGGCATTGGGAAATACTTCCACAATAAAAGATTTCTGATAGATGATGGATTTCATCATGCATGGACACAAAAGAACAGTTGGCTGGAATTTTGCAGATCTTATTCAGAAGGCACTGAGCAAATTGTGTGAAGGAGGGGCAAGAAAATCCTGGATAAATGATACAACTTGTACTAGGCAGCATAATTTTAAGGAAACCAGGGCAGCAAGGACAATACCAAATGAACATTAAGAAAAACCAGTAAAGATGTAGCCAGGATGCGTAACCCATGCCTGCTTCTGTCTCTGTAGAAAAAGTTGGCGGTTTGGAGTCTTCCGGATGTTTTAATTCATACTCTTTTACCATTGTCGCCAGATTTCTTTTGGCTGGAGCTGATGGGAATTATCATCCAAAAATATCTTAAGGCACTGTGGTGTCTATTCCTGTTCATTATAAATGCACACTGCTTGGAAAATCAACAGGACAAACTTGAAATCTTAATGCAGGAAAGAACATTTAATAGGCATTAATAAACCAGTAGGTTGAGACTCATGATTATCGTGTTGAGTTTGAATGGAACAACTTAAACAGGGACTAGTAGGATCACTGTGTGCAAGGAATATTTGCACAAGGATATCTATAAATTTGAATATGGATGGTGATTTTGTTGAGTGGTGTCGCTGAGTGCTGGGTCAGACAGGAGACTCCATTGATATCCTTCTGCATCAGATTAATGACTTTTTAAAGAGAAGAAGCAAAGCAATATCAAAATACTTGAGTTACTGCAAAATTTGCCAACTGTCAAACTCGGCTGAGAATAAAAAGTTTAAGAAATGCATGTCTTAGCCCATAGACAAGTCTATCTTCCAGGATGTAGAAGAAGAAAATGACACTCAATAGGTACAGAAACACACTGTGTATTATGAGAGAAATATATGTCTACAATATGTGTAGAATTATTGATCTTTCATTATATGGACAGCCTTGTATTCAGATCTTCCTAATATATTGGTTGTGGCATTTTGAATGAGTAGAATGTCATCTTAAAAAGCATTTTTTTCGAACCTTGAAAATTTTGCATAGTGTATTTTTTAAGTGTCAAACATTTCCACTATGTTTCATAGTACTTGATCCCTTTGCATACATTATTCTGTTTTGTAGCAGTATGGTGAATGAATCCTGCTGAAATTACTTCATATGTTATTCTTCCACCTTTGAAGGTGCAGAACAGCCCTCTTGAAATACAAATGCTGTTTTGGTACAGTACAGGTATTTGAGATATATAGGGAAAGTTGGCTGTCTTATAAATTGGCTTTATTTGTTGTTTTATCTTACTGATCACTGGCTTTTAAAATGTTGTTCCCTTGAAAATATTCTATTTTTGTTACTGTAGAAGGTAGGATATTAATTGAAATTATACAGAACTGCAGGAAGAAATAACTCGCCTCCTTCCTCCAAGTCTCCCTTTGCTGCAAGTTTGCAAAAGAAACTTCAGCCTCTGCTTAAACAATTTGTTAGCTTGGATAAATTTTTTCCCTTTGGTGATGGAGATACTGAAATCTTCTCTCTGGGAACAACCTAAGGATTTTGCACAGGACTTGGAGTGCACAATGCTTTTGATCCAAGCATTCAATGAATAGTTTGGACATTAAGTGTTTGTTTCCAAAAACACACAAGGGGAAAGACTAGATCTAGAAGGTGTTCACACACCAAGCCACATAACATAACTGAGTTAGAAAGACAAACTACCTCAACACCCCCTGCGCAAGTATTTTGCTCTCTGAAATAGAAACTACCCCTTTGGATCTAAAGAAATCTGGAGCTGGCTCAGAGTTAATGGGGAGTAACTGCATTTTGTGTATACAACAACTGTCACATTTGGTTGCCTGCCAATTAAAATTAATACTCTCTTTAAGAGCCTAAAGAGAAAGCTCTGTGGGTACAGGCTTCCTTCTCATTATGCCTTAGCAATGTTTTGGGCTCTGATCTCTGGGTACCTGTCTAGCTCTGAAGAGGTTAGAAACCATCAGTCAGGTGATATAGCTTTTGACCTTCCAAGCCTTCTTTAGCAGCCATATATAATAGCACTTGATAGACCTGTCTGGGGGAAACAATGGGTCGTTATCTATCCTAGCTTTCCCTAGTCTGATGGTTTCCAGATGTTTCGACTACAGTTACCATCTTTCCCAGTCATCATTAGCAGTTGTAGTTCAAGGCATTTGGTGTACATCAGATTGGGGAAGGTTGACCTCTGAAGGGATAGAATCTCCGAAATTACCTTTTTAAAAAAAACCTATCTGAGTTAGTGGCCATTGTTGCATGTTGTGATACTGGATCCCAGAAAGGAATTACAATATTAGACTATATAAGACTACAGTGGTAACTCAACTTACGAATTTAATCCATTCGAATGCATGTTCTTAAGTCGAACTACTCTTAAGTCGGGGTACCTATCTCAAAATTTGAAAAAAAATAAGTTAAAAAATAAAAACATGAATAACATATTTGTAAGTCGAGCAGACCATATGTAAAATTTGAAAGGTGGCAGTTAAAACGCCAACAGTTTTCCGTTCTTAAGTTTGCTCTTAAGTCGAGGTACCACTGTGTAATTTTTTTCTAGATTTGTTAGAATAAACATTGAGGGTCGTGTTATACACGGAAGTAAGCTGAGGAGAGAACCATGCAGTTACAAATTATAATTTTGGGTTGGAAAACAGGGTCATCTTATACATGGGGGCAACTTATAGCTGGAAAATGCAGTTAATCGTATTCACATTTCTCATGTCCTGAGTGCAGGTCAGTTTCATTGGATGACTTGCAGCTTCGGTTTTCTGGAAGACTGTAATTGTGTACATTACTCTCCTGTCCCTTTCTAATAATCAGGTGCCCTCCAGTCAATTCTGACTTATGGTGACCCTTTTTAGTGTTTTCCAGGTAGATAATACTCAAAAGAAGTTTATCATTCCTTTCTTGGGGGGAGGCATCCAGGGACTGTGCAGCTTGTTCAAGGCCACACAGGCTGGTTCTACCTGTAGGAGACACAGTAGGGAATCAAACTCCAACCTCTGGTTCAAGCAGCCAGATACATAAACACCTGAGCTATCCAGCCTGTTTTTTCAGAACTAATAAAACTTCAGTATATTTTGTAAAGAAGAAAATATATCCCCCTTCGTCTCTTTTCATTAGCATATTGTTATTTCTTTTAAGAACATAAGAAGAGCCATGCTGGATCAGGCCAAAGGCACATCTAGTCCAGCTTCCTGTATCTCACAGTGGCCCCGCCAAATGTGTCCGGGAGCACACGAGACTAGATATCTCTCTCTTCATAGCACTCCCCTGCATCTGGTCCCTGAAGTACCTCGGTTTTAAGCCTGGCGATTACACATCTCCATCATGGGTTGTAACCTGTGATGGACTTCTCCTCCAGGAATCTGTCCAATTCCCTTTTGAAGGCATTATGATCTACTATGTATGTGTTTACATATGCTCCTGTGTGTACATACACATTGCCTGCACAATTGATACATTTTTCCTTTTTTTTCACTTTTTTCATTGCTTTCAGATCCAATCATTTGACTTCCCCTTTCCTAATTCTGGTTTAATGGGCCTGTCGCTTCAGGGTAGAAACTTCCACCACAGATACATTCTTTTCTTCCTTCTCAATGTGCTAGGCTGTGTATGTTTTTAATTCTTCATTTGGAAGATAGCACAATTGTTGAATCAGCTCTTGCTTTGTACATCTACTGCATAACCACACTGATGCTCTTTTGGGCTCGTTTATGGCTTCCCTTTTCGATGTGATTTTAACCTTGATTCCTGTTGTTGTAAATAACTTCCAAGCTTTCTGCAGATATTTGTTTCCCTTAATTATGTCTTCCAGCTTCCTTTTACCTTATCACCTCTCTGCTGGTTTTTGACTTTGTTCTATGCCACAGTTTTCATGGAGGAATTTTGTTTCTTCATGATCTGAAGTACATTCACTTGGCTAATTTCAAAGTGGTGGAAGTCGCCTATTACTATTAAACATCACCTGCCAGTATGATTTATTGCCATTAGTGTTTTTAGTCAGAGGGGTAATGCTACATCCTGAGCATAGTATGCCCTGCATTTTTGTTGTATAAGAAGAGTGCCTCTAAGGCAGCTTATAATTGTAGTGAAACATGAAAAACTAAGATTTTTACTATGTGACTGGATCAGGTTAGTCATGAAGATTTTGTGATTGCCATTCTGGCTTAGGGGAAGGGTGTATGCTTGTCCCTATATTTGCACTGAGATCTAGAAGCAAAAAAGTTCTTTTGAAAACCAACAGAAGATCAAAGATTAGTCTCTGATCATCTCTCTTTTTCCCTTCACAACAAATATTCTTGTCATCTCAGAAGATATATATGCTCCTGAAAAGCTTGTTTGTGGAGTTCAGATTAGAAACCAGAGATAAAAAAAACCTAGGCTTTGAGAAGACAGGAGAGATTCTTGTTAAAGCCTGACTTATTTAGATCCCTAAACTGCCTTTTTGTCATATGAGTTAAACATGGTGTTCAGAGTCCCCCTTACCATTTTTTTATTTTCCCAACAACTCTATATACATCAGAACAAGGCAAAATATAATGACTGGTCCCTGTCAGTTTCATGATTTAGTGGATTCTAGAATAAAGATTTCCCAGGTCCCAATGGAATACTTGGACAACCATACCACAACAAATTTGACTTTTTTGTGTACCAGCATCAGATTTTCAGACATCTTCATCAGCATATAGATAGTATTTTTTCTCATCCTTTGCCATTGGGAGGTTAAGCTGTAATGCACATTTAGAAATCCCTTTTTGAAAATAATATTTTATCCACTGTGTATGAACCTAAACTGGTAATCGAGATTCATCGGCAGCATGTTTTTAGTAGCCAAATTATGCTCGAGTTTCTGGTATTTTGTTTTCTCCTCTCCTCCCACCCCCACCCCCCCCGCCCATCAATCCCTCCTGTACATTGTCACCTCCTTTCTTAAATGGATCACTATGTGTTTAAAGAAGGGAAATAACCCAACAGGCAAGAAATCAGTGGAGAGCATCCGTGCCATGGTTAGGATGCATGTCAGGGCTGTGAACCGAGTCCAGTGCTCAGGATATTAGCAGGAGGCCAGCTGTCAATTTGCAGTAGAAGCAAAACAAAACAAGCACATACAAAGCTGGCATACAAAGAGGGAATTACTCTGATGGCCGGAAGAACTATCAAGCCATGCAACATGATATAGGGCTGGGGTGAGGAATTTCTTGGGGTCTGCATCACTACCAATCGGAGGTTCATTGATTCATAGGGCTTGCATATTTCTCTTGCCTTGCTTATTCAGTGCTAAAAGCAGTGATTCCTGGCTGCTGAAAAGGCACAGTGATCTGCTGTCAAAAGCCTGTCTTGAATTTTTCGTTGTGTGCCTTTTTAAAAAAAAAAATGCTAAAAATCATACACCAGGTCCAAACATCGCAAGCCCTTCAGTGTAGCTAAATGTCCTCTTTAAAAAGTTCAAATGCTCACATCCTCCCTATAACCTTGCATGATGTTGCTGTATTCTAATAACAGTAGAAGAATAGCGCTGGATCAGTCCAGACCCCTACGACCTCCAGCATGGTGTTTTTCACATTGGTCCATCAGATGTCTTTGAGAGGCGAGGAAGGAATAAGTAGCAGAATCCTGCTCTTCTTCCTTTAAAACTAATACTTTAAAAAATTGCTGCTCCATAATTGAAACTACAGTGGTACTTTGTATAAAGGAATTAATTAGTTCCAAATGAAATTCTTTTAAGCAAATTTTCCTTTATACAAATTTCCCATAGGAATGCATTGAAAATGGAGTAATCCCATTTTTAGGTTGTACGGATTTGCCCCATAGCCAATTCTGTTAAGCAAATTTCCCCTATCTCCGGATTTTTTATGTTGTACAGATTTTATGTTATACAAACTGTTTGTTATACAAGGGTCCACTGTACTAGATGTCTGTTATGCTTTTCCGAGTTTGCCTTCATTATATCTCGCTCTGTGAATCTCCCGATTAAGTGTTTCTGGATAGCTCAGTGAGGTAGGCTGTGGAGCCAGGAATTGGAATTTGGATTCCCCACTGTACCAACTGGGAGAAGAGCAAGTTTGTGTGGACTGAGGCAAGCTGCACAGTCCTAGCATGCCTCCAGAAAAAGGAAACGATTAATCGCTTATGAGTATTCTCTATCTTGAAAACCCTGGAAAAGGTCCTCAGAACTCGGACTTGATGGCATGCAATTATTAATTCGCAGTTCCTCTCTGGCTTCTCAGGAGATCCTCCCATGGGTTGCTTTTTCCTTTGAAATCTAGTCTTTCCTACATGTGTTCAAAGCTGTGTGTCAAATGAATTTGTTTGTTTGTTATGCATAGCTTACTGTGGTTCTGAGAGTCAGATTGACCATCTCTGAAACAGTACTGGGCGAAACGACTACTGTGGAAGTTGTCTGTCGTAGTCCAAAGATCAAGGACTACAACAGACAAGATTTGTAGTCCAAATCAAAGATTTCAAAGGAATAATTAAGTTGATAGGATCTTCTGGGAAGGGCAAGTAGTGAGATAAGAAGTAATCCCAATCCTAGAGGTCCTGCTTAGTGTAAACCACCCCTCTGTAAAGTTTTTAAAAGTTACTGCCCAGAATTTGTTTAATCTCTTGAAAAGACTTGAGTTGTGGAAAATAAAGGAAACTAAGCTGACTCTGAGGGTTTTAAATTTTATATCAGATAAATGTTACTGTAGGTTCCTTTTCCTCTGTTTTTATGTTAAAAAACATCAGATGCCTTCCTCTGGTGCTTTTAGGCTTCACTGATGGTTCCTTTTTACTACCTAATAGTTATTTTATTTTTTCCTCACTTTGTTTTGTTTTAAAATGTGAGTTAATCAGACTTCATTGTTCTCTGTGAAGAGCTGTTGACTCCAGTTGATAAGAACATGGCATGAGGAATAATAAAATAAATATTCTCTCAGAAGTAAAATTGTAAATATTCTAAAGAGTGTATGGCTTTTGTAAAAGGCAAGTTTCTGTTTTACTTTTTAAACATTTCCCCCTCTTCCCCCTAATTGCTGTTTATTCGTTTCTTTCTCAGAGAAATAAGGGTGGAACATGATATGACAAAGTGTTAGTGGATTTTATTCATGAAAGCTCACAAAAAGTATAAGAGAGCATTTAAGGTACCATTACATTTTTGTATTTGTTCTTTCCTTTTTCTTTCTATATTGTTTTTACCTATAATGAAACAAATGAGTGGACTTGGCTCTTTCCAGGACCATTCCCATCCATTCCAGCACAGCAGTGGGATTCTGACTGAGAGACTTTAACAGAGAAGAGTGAGGTCCCTCCGCTGATCATAGAATCGTAGCGTTGGGAGAGACGTCAAGGGCCATCCAGTCCAGCCCCCTGCCATACATGATGTCACTGAATCTCCTGACATCATGCAAAGTTAAGGCCACCACAGCGCCTCTTGTTTCCTTTTGAGGAATTACATGGATTCTTGCAGGACAGTTTTCTCATTAGACTTCAGGCTATGGATCTTAATTTGGAATTGGCCTTATTCCCTGGACTAGTTTTGAGTGCCAGGTTTAGCCTTGTGTTAATGCCTACATTTGTTGTTTCATGCTAGTACAGGTCTAGCCAGGGGCCTGTTAACTATTTGTGTGGCCAGTTTGACCCATGCCCTGCAAGATTATATGTGTGCTGTTGTTTATAAAATACATTTATAATCTATTTTGTCTCTAAAGAGATTTGAGTAACAAACAGTTTATCCTTCAGTCATCTTGCTTTTCACCCCACCACTATTCTTTGCAGTAAATTATGCTAAACAGTAATGAGTAGCCCAGGATCATTTAATGGGCTGCATGGGAGAATAGGGATTTGAACCTGGTTTTCCTGATATTAGTCCAGGTGTGGACACTGCTGGGTATGACTCCTATTGGTTATGTTAGCTGGGGATGTTGGGTTCTAGAGGCCAAAAACACCAGTTACCCCAACTTCACTAACTACAACAACTCAGTGGGTTTAAGTTTCGTCAGATATAGAAAGAATCCACTGGATTTCCATATTGGTTCCACTCAAGGAAACGTAAGCTTGACAAGTTGTCTGTGACAATGAAGCTCTTGCAATATGTGCATGCAGTTTATGCCCCATCATGTGTATAAAAGAAAACCTGACAAACAGCTGATCTAATGGTATTGAAGACCACTTTTGGTTAAAAAAAAAAGTAATAACACAATTGTCTTAACATTTTAATGTGTTTTTAAAATTTGACCTGTGTTTCATATATGTCCATAATTTAGAATCATACCACACTCTGATATGAATAAAGAAAGATAGCTTTGGAGAGAACGCTTCAAAAGGACATTAGTTCTTAGTTTACAGCTGAAACCTCTCTTAGAAGGTACAATTTTGAGGTGGAGTGAGGAGCCGAATTAGAGAAAAAGGTTGTGTCTATATTCATTTATGTACATACTGGGGCTTGGGTTATATAAACTTCAGATGCTTATAAATATGAATCCAGCGGCCAAGTCCATTCTCAGCCATGGTTAAATCGATTGCCATCCCTCAACGTATGGGACCTTGGCAGACTGGCAAGTATCTCGTAAGTCTGTACAGGGTTTCTTTTTCTCACCACTTCCTCTCAGTAAGCTTCCGTGGACCTTGTGGTGTCCGAAGAGTGTATCCAAGGCTCCCACACTGCTGCTAGGGAAGAGTCCTGCACAGCGGCAATTAAATTAATGGCTCCTTCCAAGCAGTAATTTGATGCCCTGGCATGGCAATGTGTGAAATTTTCTTTTCAGAGAGAGAAAAGAAGCATGGTGGGTAATCTCTCCATGCCAGGCTAATCTCAATATCTGCTGTGTTTCTGAAAGCTTTGTTGCCTTTTGAAAAATCTATTTAATTTTCTCTTGGTGATTCAGAACTGTGTTGATAATTCTCTTATCAGCACGCTTTAAGCCAGACACGTATGGTATGTACAAATTTGACTGTTTGTGACAGTTTTTATCACCTTCTGTTAGTTGTGTTTAACTTTTCTTTGCACATTGCTAGGAAACACTCCCCATTTTTGTATCAGGTTTCCTCCTCCTCCTCCCCCCCCATGCTATGGTTGGCAGTAAACAGGTTTCAGTTTTATGTAGCTATTTTACTTGTATATCAATAAGCCCAGAACTAATTTTGCATTTCCTCAATCAGTTTCCTCCCCAGGCATCCCAAATAACATACTGTAATCTCTTTTTTGGCATGAGAGTTCCCGTTGGAGGATGGGTGGTAGGAGAAGGAAGGGCTTCCTAGGGGCAGGGGCAGCCTAGTGCAGTGGTGACGAACCTTTGGCACTCCGGATATTTTGGACCACAACTCCCAGATTTCCGAGCCTCTACTGCCAGTGACAAAGGACTGTGGGAGTTGTCGGCAAAAACATCTGGAATGCCAGAGGTTCACCACCACTGGCCTAGTGGCTGTAAATGCAGGAATCAAGCCAGTAGATGACAGTCCTGTCCAGACTGAAAAAGGTGGTGGTGAGGGGGAGAGACACCTTACCCTCACGTTGTTTTTTTTAGTTTTTTTCAGTCTATTTCCCCATGGATTTTAAATTTCTGAAATTTTTACATCTCTACTTACAGCTGGGCCGGAAAGGTGGGCAACAGCTCTTAAAGGGAAAGGATGAATCAGTGTTAAGACTTGTTTTTTTTCTCCTTTTTTTTCTTTTATCCAAAATACAAAAAATACAAAATACAAATTACAAAAAACACAAACCATCAACCACAGGGCACCCCTTCACCAACAGGACCACTCTTCTTATTTACATTACATTCATGTATTTTTCCTGATCCAAACTGTGCCCTCAGCAATCGATATACCATATCTGTATGCCAGTGTGGACAGATACTTAAGACTCCAATCTAGGAGGCCGATAGTCTCATTCCTGTCAAGGGATCCCACCTGTAGAGTGCTTTGGGCAATGCTGGTTCCCAACCATAGTTTCTTGCCTGTAGAATGAGGATAGAAGAGGCCTTCCACACAGGGTTGTTGTGCAAACAGAAATAATAAATATTGTAATATTATTTCTAATAGAACAATGTTATTCAAATTGAGTGGCAGTGTGATTTGGAATTTTGGCATACAGTGGTCATTGTATTGATACATGCGACTCATTTTAGATGGATTCACTCCCCTGGAAGCTTGGGAGATTTCCACACTTACGCTAGCCATCCCTGGGAATGGCTTTCTACTTGCTTCAGCTGGCAGTAGCTGTATTTTACGACATATTATTTGACCTTTTTTCCATTTGCTTTTTACATTTATGTTAGTTTACTGTAAATTTACAGTTTCTGGGTCTGTTGTTAAAAACAGATTAGTAATCTGTAGTTGAATTTGCTCCCCAGGCATTCCAGTTGACAAGAGTGAAATGATGCAGGCACACTTCATGATCTTAAACCAGTTGCATTGGATACTAATTTGTTTTCAGGTTCAGCTTGAAGTGTTGGCATTGACCTTTAAAGTTCTCATTTGGTCCAGAACCATTTCTCTCCATGCACGTATGAACCTATTCCAGCCTTGAAATCACTACCATAGTCTGGAGGTTGATTCATGGCAACTGGACTTCTTTTCTTGAGAGACTGAAACGTTTCACTGCTCAGTCTGAAGTTGTTTGGATGAGCACAACACATTTCAGTCTCTCAAGAAAAGAAGTCCAGTTGCCATGACTCAACTTCCAGATAAACTCAGCTGGATGACTGAGAACCCTCAGAGACACTACCATAGTCATTTCTGCAATCTGATTGGGAGACAGTAGAGGCTGCTCTACTGTTTCAGAAGGCTGTCTCCTGCTCAATTTTCTGTTTAAAAACGGCAACAATAAAAAGTAGGTCCCAATTTTGAATTGATGTTACTCTCCCTGTATCATTTGAAGGGGTGGGTTACTTTTATTGTTAACTTGCCAGAGTACTGCATATCATCAAGTTGGGTAGCATGTTTAACTTTCATCCATCTGTCTGTCCATCCATCCATCTGAATTTATAAATCTTCGTGAAGGTTCCCCCCCGCCCCCCAGATATTGTTTGGCTGCAACTTCTGTCAGTCTCTGCTAACTTGGCTGATGGGCAGCGTCCAGGGTGGTGGGACTGGAAGTCATCGATGAAAAGCATGTAGAAGGTGACAGATTGCCCAGCCTTCCCATTGCCTTCCCAACTTCCAAAAGTGGTCACACAAAGCCATCTTAAGTTTCTGTTTCCACTTTGTATACAGTGATGTGAACCAGAAACAGATTGACCTGTGCATCTTTGCTTTAGGATACTTGATTTGTGGAATATGCCCATTTGCAGTATTACACAGCATTACGGCACTGTTCTTTTACCAAGGAACTCAGAGTGGTTAATCACTTCTCTCTTCACTCTTTATCCTCATAGCAAGGATCAGTTCAGCAGCTCATGAGCAAAGTGGGTGGCCACATCTTTAAACTTATCTAGAGCAGATGTTCAATTGGTGGTGTGATCAAAAGTGTGCACAGAACTAGCAGTCAGATCTGCTGATATAATTTTGAGTGGAAGGTGGCTGTAGAGAACATGTCTGCCCTGGTGTACGTGCTGTTTCCTGTGTGTTAGTGCACAACTGACACTTGCCATCTGAAGTGGTGGTTCAGTCCTTTACCTAGTACAAGGTAACTTAGTACATACTTGACAGCTATCATACCCATGGTAATGCCTAACACAGACTAACAAAAATACTGGCTGAAGTCCTGTTGCTTAGCATAGTGAGTTACATTAGAGTAGAGCCACTTAAAATGATCGGGGAATTCATTCAGGACGGAAGTCCTTTGGGTGGGGGCACCGGGTGTTGGTGGCTTAGGAAACTCCCTCAGTTTTAGATGGCGTGACTTTTCCTGTGCAGGATGAGGTACGCAGTCTGGGCATAATATTGGACCCGACACTCACCATGGAACCCCAGGTGGCGTCAGTGATCTGTTCCGCACATTACCATCTCCAGCAGATCACTCAGCTGCGTGCTTTCCTGGACACCGGCGCACTCACTACGTTGGTACATGCACTTGTAATCTTGAGATTAGACTACTGTAGTGCACTCTATGTGGGGCTGCCTTGGAAGTTAATGCAGAGGCTCCAGCAAGTGCAGAATTCTGCGGTTAGACTAGTAATGGGGTTAAGGAGATACCATCATATCACCCCTATGCTGGCCGCACTGCACTGGCTGCTGATCCATTACCGCATTGACATCAAGGTTCTAATGCTATCATACAAAGCCCTAAACAGTTTGGGACCTTGCTATCTGTCAGAACGGCTCCTATCACAGAATATCGCCCAAAACACTTGATCTTCTCAAGCAGGTCACCTGAGGGTGCCACCCCAAAGGAAGCCTGGAAATCAGTAACTGGACTTCTGATTGGCCTATTCAAATGCACCTTGCTACACTAAGCAACATAATTCCAGCCCAGTTTGCTGGAAATTGTGCCTTGTGTAAAATAAAGCCCCTAGCAGCCTTATGGTGAAAGGCAGTACTGCAGCCAAGACTCTACTCATGACCTGAGTTTAATCCCGATGGGTTCAGGTAGCTGGCTCAGGATTGATTCAGACTCCCATCCTTCCCAGCTTGTTGCCTGGGCAACATGTGGCCTGCATATTAAAGCTGCAGAATCACCCAGAGTGCTTTAAGCACTATAGGGCAGTATATAAGCAACTCAATTTACTTGAGATGGAAGATTTTTCAGAGGAAGCACTGATCAACTTCCCATCCATTTTGACTGTGCGGAGTATAAAGGGAGGCAAATGACATACAGCTTGATAGTTATGTAGCTGTTACTTAGGGAGGGCATGTCAGTTTTTCATCCTGGAGAAATAACATTGCCATCTTGTGTGCAAGGTAAGAAGCATCTGAAAATCGCATCAGGAAAAGTAATGAAAGCTCTGAAACTTACATGTTAGTTTTGCAGAGAGGTCTGATTTTAGGTTGGTTTCCCAAAGCAGCATTTCTGTTCTCTTTACCTGTCCCCCAGCCTGAGTTTTACAGAAACATCTGTTTCTCCTTAGCTTATCTCTTACACTTCTGCTATTAGTGACAGATTCGCTGTTGTGGTTGTAGTTGGTTATTTTTAGATTCTGATGGGCTGTTGGATATACAGATTTTGCCAGCAGCTGGCAGTCAAATTTGTCAGGCAGTCACAGAGAATGGGGAGCAAGTGTGTGGTGCGCTGCTCCCCCAGGAACCTGCTCACATGCCTTGCGTGCCCACCCAAAGGCAAGCATCCATTGTGTAAGTTTGGGAGCCGCTGTGATAGTATAAGCTCCTGGGGCTGGGGGCTTGTTTATTTCTTCTGTAGCTTGTGCTATACTTGGATAGTAGTCCTTAATAATATTCAGTTTTTTAATAGATGCAAAGGAGAAGGACTCCCCCTGACTTTGTAGAATCACTTCTCTGAAGAGCTACAAAATGGATTTGAGGGCAGGAGCGGAGATCCGATTCCCATGTTGCCTAAAGCAAGCACGTGTTGATGGAGTGGGCTTTGGATGCACTGTGGAGCTGTTATAGGATGGTGTTCCTTTTTACCCCAGGCTACTGACTCCCTCTCTGTGTGTATTTTAGTGGTCTGTGCCTGATAACTTAAGAAGTCGTTGGACGTCTTATGGAGCAAGGATTTTCTTTTGCTACCGCTGCCAAATGTCAACCTGCATTTGACAAAAAGAGGAAGAAAATGAGTGATAAAGCTAAAACAGCTGGGACAGTGTACCCACCCTAGGTTATTCCTTGGCTCAGTCTTTCAATGTGATGGTCTCAAAATCAGATTACGACTCCGGTAATCCCACATCCAGATGTATGATGGTTCTGGGATTGTGGGAGCTGGAATCCAAGACATCTTGAGGGATCCATGTTAGGGAAAGTTTATCTTGGCTGTTACCTTAGTGCTCACTAAGCATGTGACTTTTGTATTTATTGGATTTTGGCACCCAGAATTCTGGAGGCTGAAGTCCAAGCAATAAAAGTCTTTACAAGAGTTTTCATCTCAAGACAGCTGAAGAATGGAAGGTACATTTATGCACAGGATTTTGCCTATTCTTACTTAAATCCTTTCATAAGAAATTTAAAATCCTTTTGTAAGCTATTCTAGGTTCCTGCATTGGGAAAGGGTGTTGAAAATGTATTTGAAAGTTTGTGTCCACAGCAGTTTTTAAATCACTCTATTAAAAACAATGCAGAGTAAAATGAATGGTATTCTCCTTTTTCTGTATGTGGTAGTATTTAAAAATCACTTAGTTAGTCTGGGTTTAAAAATGTGAAATAACTTTTAATGTATAACATGTAGAGTAGAGCAAACAGTGCTTTCGCAGCTGGTACTTTATGTATAGGTTTGTGCTTGATTTATTAGTTTATTATCATTAAACTTTATAGAGGTAGTTATTTCTTCTTATATACTGTACGTCTCTATCATATCTAACAGACACCTTCTCTAATACACAACTAACAACCTAACTGGCCAGTCATCAACTGCCACTAGCTTTATATATTGACAGTTAACCTTCCCAGCTTCTGTTCAATAGAATGCTGTTCTGTTGAAGCTGGGAAGGTTCCTATTGGCTAGAATGTACTGTACTAACATGCCAATGTCACATTCCAGTCCTTCCCATTTAAACACACACATACACATCTTTATCTGTGCCAATATAAACATGCTGTGTTGTATAGAAATGGGAGGAATAGGAGGGAAATGAAGCAAATACTGGTAAATAGCAAGTAGGAGAATTTCTGTTGTGGTTTTGTTGTTTTTAAACTGTTGTCTCACACTTTCTTCAATCAGAGGGAGCAGCGCAGAGCCACCTTTTTTAAACCAACTTTTGAGATCTCGTTTGACCTCCACACTGGCGATGTCAAGGGTACCGAGTCCTCCTCCTCCGGCAGAGATGTCAAGTGGACCTGTGGCAGAGAGCTGGTGTTACACTCAAGTATGTCTGTGGTTTTGAAACTTTTGGACAGGACGGAAAATACCAGACTGTAGTTGTAATACCAGCTGGCATTCATTGCTGTAGTCCTAGGTAATCCCAGAAGTAGGTATCAGCAGAGGCTGCTCTGATAAATTCTGAACAGACTGTCTAATAATCCAGGACTTTGGCCCCTATTGCATGCTTACTGTAGTTGAAATCCATCTGATGAAGTGAGCTCTAATCCCTGAGATCTGATGTGGCAATAAATTTGTTGTTCTTTAAAGTTCAACAGAATTCAGTCTGTAGTTTCTGCTGCAACAAACGTGTGGTTTGCCCTTCAGGCATCATTGGGGAAGATCTCTGGAAGTGTATATAAAATAAAGCCTCTGCTTTGGATTTTGATTTTTGTAATCCAGGTTTTGCTAGTGGCATATAACGCACCAACCGAGAAAAAAGATCAGATCAGCACTTTATACTCCAAGGCTAAGCACTCTGGGTCCTTATGGTTTGCAGGGAGTGAGGGTTAAGTACATTTATTCTCAAATTGAAATCATAAAGAGTCAAACTATTCGGGCTGAATTGCCTCTCATAGTTCCAAATACTTCAACAGTTCCCCCGTACCTGATTAACACCAGAACTTAAACCACTATATAGATAAGATTACCCTGGCACTGCTTCTAGAAAATTCTTGGGCTTAGAATGTGTGTCTTTTGGGGCAACCCATTATGCTGCAACACTCTGTAATGTGTCTAGGACAGTGATGGCGAACCTGTTAGAGACCGAGTGCCCAAATTGCAATTCAAAACCCACTAATTTTTTGTAAAGTGCCAATACAGTAATTTAACCTGTATACAGGTGGTTATGAAGGGGTGATGTCGGGTGCCCACAGAAAGGGGGCTGCGAGTGCCACCTTTGGCGCCCGTGCCATAGGTTCTCCATCACTGGTCTAGGAGATGCCCGAGTAGGCCATATTGTAGAAATCAGCATCAGAAACATTTAAACATTCATTTTTTTAATTTTATAAAACACACACACACAATCTTCTAATCTCTATGGGTGGAAACTGGAAAATGAATTGGTAGAAAACATTTTTGACATCGATGTAACAATCGGTTCTCAAGTCTTTCCCAGGGTGAATCAGTGCAGACTGTATGTCCTGAATAAGAGCCATGGCAATCTCTTCCTTGATGTGGTTAAGGCTGTATGAAGCCCTCGGGAAATGTTCTTACCCTCACCCCCACCTTTTGGGGAACAAAGGCAAGCATGGAAGTGCTGTGGTATGGCTATGGTTGGCAGAGATCAAATCCTTTTCTAGTATATACTTTTACCTTATTTTTCAATAGAAATTGGAATTTTCAAGAAAGTATAATTGGCAACTGTTCCTTAATATAGGTAAAGGATGATAGGTTCCCCACACACACACTACATTTTTTTTGTTTAGCAGAATTTTAAGGTGCCTCAACATTTTTTTGCCTTTTAGTTTTATTCTGCCTTATTCTCCACAAGAGTGTATATGAATTGCTTTCCCTTTTTTCTTTTCTTTTCTTTTTTGGTAAGATTAAAGTAGTAAAATTTTCCTACATGTGGACCATCAACAACTTCAGCTTTTGTCGGGAGGAAATGGGCGAGGTCATCAAAAGTTCAACGTTTTCCTCAGGAGCTAATGATAAATTGAAATGGTAAGGACCATCGAGCAAGAAATATTTGGCTGCAACCTGTAGTGGAAAAGAGCAATAAGCATGTTGATTGGTACCCTGAACCCAAGTTCAAAATCCTTGCTCAGTACATAATTCACTGAAAAAGCCTGGGCAGGTTGCTCTGCTCACCCTCAGTACTGCCTCCTGCCAAATGCTACGGTAGAGACATTAGAATTGCTTTCAGACTGGCCAAGAAAGAGGAGACTTGGCATGCCGTTTGTGTTTAAGTAAAAGATAAGGGGGCTGTAGATCTGATATGCCAGCATGCTTTATATCAGCATCCTAGTGATTATTCTTGTCTTTCACTACATCTTACTCATATGCAAAACATGACCTTCAAATGTTAGAGAATCAGTTTCATATTCATTGATTTCACAGACTCAGGATACTTTTGTCTAATTGTTTGTTTGTTTGTTTATCCATTTCTATACTGTACCCATCTGGCTTGAATGGTTTGGAAGGAGGCAAGCAACACCAGCCTTGTAATACAGGCCAGAACATGTAACCAAAAAAAAACTCCAAATAAACAAAAAAACAAAAAACCCAGGCACAGGCAACTCACAGGAACAGTAATTCAGAAGGCTTTAAACAAGTGAGCCAAGCGACCTGCTGCAAAGGACACCAATGCAGAATTGCTGTTCAAACTGAACTATGAAATCGTTAGCAAAACTGTCTATAGATCTTAGGTATGAGTAAAACCTATTCAATAAGAAATTCCATGGCAAAGAAATGTTATAAAAGTCCATCTTATTCAGTACTCTGCTCTTAGTTGTACTGTAGCAATCTTTGGTACTCCAGGAGGTGGAAGATAATGGATGTAGCAAACATAGGTCTTGTAACAAGCAGAAAAAATATTCAACCCCATCCAAACCTTTCTGTTTGGTACCTCTCTGAAGTAGCCTGTCCCCATTTCACACATGACTGTTGTGGTTCTCTGAATGTCTAGGGCAACAGGATTGGGTGTAGGAGCTGGGCTTGAACACAGAGAAGCTGAAGAGGGTTTTTTTCCCCCTCTGCAGGTGTTTGCGTGTGAATCCAAAGGGCTTGGATGAAGAGAGCAAAGATTACCTTTCACTTTACTTGTTGCTGGTCAGCTGTCCAAAGAGTGAAGTCCGAGCCAAATTCAAGTTTTCTATCCTGAATGCAAAAGGAGAAGAAACAAAAGCAATGGGTATGCCTGGTTGGAGGGATGGGCTAAATTGTTTATTTACTGCTCATGAGCAGAGGAGAAATAAAGAGTGTACTGTATATTGTATTTGTTTGAGCTTTCCTTTTCTCCTTTAAAAGATTCCTACCTTTCATATGTTTGCAGAGAGTCAACGAGCCTATCGGTTTGTTCAAGGCAAAGACTGGGGATTCAAGAAGTTTATTAGAAGAGATTTCCTCTTGGATGAGGCCAATGGACTCCTTCCAGACGATAAACTCACTCTCTTCTGTGAGGTAAGCAGGGAAGAGGGACAAAAGCCTGCTGCTCTTGGAGGAATGCACTGAAGCAGTTTCTGCCCTCTTGGTTCCTTTTGTAGTTTCAGTTCTTTGCTGACCTTGAGGGTTTTTGCTCTGATTTTCTTTAGGGAGCCGATTCTCTTTTTGTTTCTCTTCTGTCAGGTGTGATGCACTGTCCTTGCTTTAGTGGTTGGGAGGTGTTGAGTTAGCATCTTCTTGTGACCCTTTGTTATGTGGACTGCATAGAAGTTGGAAGCATGCTTTTTTTGGACTCCCACTTCCACACTGATTGGGGAAAGTTTGTTTGGGAATAACTATAAAAAAAATAATAACCTTTCCAAGCTCTAGAATTGTGCAGGTTGGCTAACAGACCAGAAGGTGGTGAACTAAGAATGTGGACCAGATTTGCTGAGGTTAGGAAAAGCAGCTTGCTGTGCTGTTCTCTACAATTTTCAGGTCCAGCCCTAAGATAAAGAAGGGTTTGTCTTAAGCTTTTTTTCCTAATACATTTATAAATCTGTAAAGCTAGAAATCCTGCACATAGTAGAACAGGTTTTTTTTCTTTTTTGCTACTGCTTAGATGCTTTCTTGGCATTTAAGTAGGTGCTCTTTATGTTCAGCTAACTCCTCAGCCACAGCTGCCTACAGCTGCGTTTCTGTTTATCCTGAAAAGTGTCAGGCGGGGGGGGGGGGTTGTTTGGTTACTGTTGCACTCCTGAGTTGTTGTAGGGTAATGTTTTGTAATTATGGCAGGGCCTACGAGTTCTTTAAAACTTGGGATGGTGATAAGGGAGTAAAGTAGTTTGTCTGATTCTTAGTGATTTATTTAACTTCTGTTATTTCTTCTCTCTGCTAACCTGCAAAAAGAGAGACTAACCAATGGTCAGCTTTGGGCTTGATGAAACAAGATGTCATTTCACAGTTGCCTGCATGGTTCCTGTTTTGCTGCTCACCTTTGGGCCTGCCAACTAAGTTGTGTTGGTATGCCTGAAGCTGTTTTCTTTTTTAAGATTAAGCTAATGGCTGACTCAGAGAATCAAGAGCCAGCTTCCTTACATTCTGTGGGTGCAATGCAGCATTCAGCAGATTGTAGCATCTCAACTTTCACTTAATAAAACCTAGATTCCCCAGCCCCTTAACCAAATCTAGTCAGAGTAGTTGTACCCTTATGAATCCTGTTCTGTTTGTGGGGGAGAAATTTAAGCCACTTTGTAAATACTTTTGTTGAACCTCTTGGGACTTGAGTGCTTCCTTTTTTGCTGTACCATTCCTTAACTGTGCATTTTGATTTATGGTTATGTAGAAAATGCTTGTGAGCTTCTGAGCTAGACTTTTCAATTAATCCACCTGGGATGATTTTCTGCATGAGGCGGAACAACGTTTTACACCTGTGTGTGTGTGTGTGTGTGTGAGAGAGAGAGAGAGAGAGAGAGAGCAAGGGCACCATCCACTTCAGATTGCCACCACACTGTTTACATGTATACTAACTTGCACTCTCCTAATCCCCAAAAAGCATAGCTTGCTGATGACAATTAAAATTACAGTCAGACACATTTTAGGGGGTCTGAGTTGAGGTAGCTTGTCCTTGTAATTATCATTAATTTACATGCTTTTAAAAGAGGGCAAGAGTAAAACAAATAAATGGAGAGTAGGTTTGTCAATCCCTACTAACCAGTGTGACTCTCTGCTTGAAGATAAAATACAGTGGTACCTTGTATAAAGGAATTAATTTGTTCCAAATAAAATTATGTTAAGGAAAATTTCCTTTATACAAATTCCCATAGGAATGCATTGAAAACAGAGTAATCCCATTTTTATGTTGTATGGATTTGCCCCATAGGCGATTCTGTTAAGCAAATTTCCCCTATCTCCGTAATTTTTATGTTGTACAGATTTTATGTTATACAAACCGTTTGTTATATGAGGGTCCACTGTACCTTCAAATATTTGTCAGGGGAAAGCAGTGAAAGAATGTTATTATTTGCATGTATGGCTTACAGATCTCCCAAAGGTAGTTTGTTGGCCATAGGGGAAAGGGGCTGATTCGCTAAGTGAGCATTTGGATTGATCCTGCTGAGCAGGGATCATGTTCTTGAATTCTCTCTGAACTGGCATTTAACTTCACTTTGGAAGTTTATAAGTCTTTGTGCTGGCTAGCTTGACACTTTATTTTTCAGGACTGGGTTTTTGCTTAGGCTTAGACTGCTTTTAAATAACTGTGTGCAGTGTTAGCAACAACTTAGCTAGCGAAATTGCAGCAGGGCGGCCTGGTTAGTACAGGGGCCCCTCTTATAACAAACGGTTTGCATAACATAAAATCTGTACAACATAAAAAATTCCAGAGATAGGGGAACTTTGCTTAACAGAATTGCCTATGGGGCAAATCCATACAACGTAAAAATAGTTGCGATTAGGGATTACTCTTTTCAATGCATTCTTATAGGAAATTCGTATAAAGGAAAATTTGTTTTAACATAAATTTACCAGGGAACAGGAGAGAGCTTTAGGTTGTAAATATGTATTCCTGTCTGAAACCATGGAGAAACTGCTGCTGCTCAGAGATAACAGTATTGTCTTAGTTGTAACAATCATGTCACTCAGTATAGGGCAGGTTTCTAAGTGCACGCCTTTATAACAAATTATCATGTATGCATATGTGTGGAGGGGGATATTAGTCTGCCAACATCGATGACCAGCAGGCCTCTACAAGTGACTCGCAAACACGAGTTGAATAGAGGGCTTGGCCAGTAATATACGGAAGATAGCATTCTCAAGTTTTACCCAGACCCTATAGGTAGTTACCACAGAGGAAATGGCCATCAATACTCACCCTACAGAGAGGTTCCTGTAGTGTGTATCTCAGCTGGTTTCCTCTTCTAATCCAGTGCTAGTAGGTTTGATTTTCTGTTTCACCTGTTTTTGCTTTGCCTGTGTTCCACAGTAGCCACTTTGCATAAAGGTTAACTGTCCTAGATTTAAACCCAGAAGGGGTGTCCAAGTGTATGGAAGCCATAACCAGCCATGCTGGGGGTGGGATTGGGGCAATAGTTCTCCTTCCTGTTGCATTGTTCTGTTTGTCTTAGGAAACGTTCTGCTTCATGGCATGAAAAGTTTCATGGGATTTGCTGTTGGATATTTCTTCTTTTTACCCCTTTAAGGTTCACTGCTAATTTTACCTTTGTAGACATATATTGACCCTCTGTGCTTCCTTGCAGGTGAGTGTGGTACAGGACTCTGTCAATATCTCTGGCCAAAACTCCATGAACATGGTGAAGGTCCCGGAATGCCGCTTGGCTGATGAGTTGGGAGGCCTCTGGGAAAACTCTCGCTTCACAGACTGCTGCCTGTGTGTGGCAGGCCAGGAGTTCCAGGCTCACAAAGCCATATTAGCAGGTCGGTATTGAAGCTTAGCAGGATGGCAGGTGGAGTCGTCTGTGGCAAATCACATGCATTGATGAGTCTCCTGTGGGCTGCTTCTTAAGAATGGGCCTCCCCTTGCTTCTTTTAAAGCATGGGAACAACTAGCTCCAGGTGAAGGATGAGAGCCTGCAGGATTGCACCTTGGGAAATGAGAAAAGAGAAATGTACTATCATGGTGGAGAAAGGTATAATGGAAAATGTGAACTTAGCTTTCTCAGAAATGTTTTAAACCAGCAGCTTCCAGATTTGGATTCCCAGATAATGTTGGATTCTAACTTCTAGGATCTCTTACCGTTCATGTTGGCGGGGAATGGTGAGATGTGTTGTCTGAGCACTTCTGGCGACCCAGGTCTGGAAAGTGTTATGCTGTGATTTGTCTGCCCATGCTGTGTTGGACAGCATTCAAGTCTCAGGTTTATTTATTTATTTTAAAAAAATATTTCCAGCTGTTCTGGGTTTTCAAGATCTATACAGCATTATGCAATATGTGTAGTACATTCAGATTAAATAATATACCGTATTTATCGGTGTATAACATGCACCGGCGTATAACACGCACCCTCATTTTAAGAGGGAAATTTTAGGGGAAAAATTCCAACCGAGGAAGCGATGGTGGGCGGTGGCGGTGGCGATGGCGGGGGGCGGGGTACCTATATTAAAGTTCATACGAACCACAGTGATCTCGTTAGGGTTAGGGTTAG
>JAHTLZ010000111.1:13533425-13543515 GCA_023846285.1 Phrynocephalus versicolor | reverse complement strand
CGGGGCAGGGGTGATATCGGTGTATAACGTGCATATATGATTTGCCCCCTATTTTCAGGGGGGGAAAGTGCGTGGTATACGCCGATAAATACGGTATGCAGATTGAATACTCTAGCTACAGATTACAAACTATAGCAGAACTATTCATTGTGCATTGAACAGAAGGTGTAGTTTTTAAATGTAATCACATCCTGTATATACTCTGGTAAGCCAATCCATAATACCTGTAGGACCCGGCAAGGGACTGTCACTGCCCCTTCCCCTAATTGTAGTTAATTGAACTGAGAATAATTCTCAAGTAAATGGCACCTTTTTGTTGGGATAATGGAGGGAAGTGTGCAAAAATGGAACAGAACAAATTTTAGGTTAACTTTTTCTATGGTACATACTGTAAGGAGCCCCTCCTTACTTAAAGGAATTCCACTAGGCAAGGGGTTCTCTCTGATTCTCACCCATCACCATTCTTTGTCAACCTGGATTGGAGTTAAAATCCAGAGAATGCATGAGGAGAATTCATGAACCAGACTCTTTAAACCAAGATTTTACCAATCTGCTCTGTTTCAGACCAAAACTTCACTGGTTGTGTTCTTTGTACCTTTGCATACCAACCAGGACAGATAGGTAACCCCAGAATACTTAAAAGTAGTAAACATAGCCAAAGAGCTAGGCACCTTGTTTAGAAATTCTTTGTCCTAACCTACCCAAGGAAAACACCTTGGTAAAATATTAAAAAGTATTTTAAAAGAATGAGATCAAAAAGTCAGTTGTACATTCATAGTATTGCAAAGCAAATCATATTCGAATCTTGAAGCAACTTAAATTGGTAAATTGCCCTTTAAGCATTAAAAAGAACTGTGTAATCTACTAGTAAGTACAGTAATCATCATAGTGATGTTAAACAGCTACAGCTAATAAGCTGAATAAGCTAGAAGCAATTAAATCATTAGTCAACTCCCAAGCTGTCCATCAATCTAGGTGATAACCAATCAATTCAAAGTACTTTGTTCAGTAACTCCTCTTTCAGGGTTGTAACTTTTCCAAAATCTAGCTCATTATTCTTTCACGGAAGGCCCAAGACAATTTACCAATTAAATTTTATTTTATCTTCTCACCCTCTCTGCTTTAAGCTGAGCAATGAAAGTTAGTTTGTTAGTTTGTGCTGACTGATAAAGACACCTGGGATTGCTCCCAAACAATTTGAGGCTGGGAAATTACATCTTCCATCTTCTCACATGAATTGTCATGTCCTCACACATACGGCCCTTAGGAGGAAATTTGATATATTTTACTCATGAATGTTCTATTAAGTTTTTTTCTTGACTGTTTTACATTGGGGCTTGTATTTACAGGTATTGATTGTACATGTCTGGGAAGGACAGTTTATCCCTAATAATCTTTAAAATTGTGTGTTTATTTTCCCTCCCCTCCTCTCTCCTCCTCATCTCATGTCTGGCCACAGCCCGTTCTCCAGTTTTCAGCGCAATGTTTGAACATGAAATGGAAGAGAGTAAAAAAGTAAGTTAATGAAAAAGGCAGTTTTCAGGTCAGGATGAAGAGCAGTGTCCTAGTCTATTGAAGAAGAGATGTTGAGGCCATTACAGAAAGATTCCTGGTGAACCAAGCAGAAAGCTTTAAATATATTGCAGATTTTTTTTTTTTACTTCTGCCTGCCAAAGTCTTGATCAGAACAGAAATAAAATAAGTATTAGTGTCCAGGTAAACAAGGTGTATTGCTCTGGTACTCCTTGAACTGCATCTTGGATAGCTGGATCTTGACTGGAAGAGCACCTGGAAAAACAGCACTGACTATGGGAAAAAGTTACTGTCATCGACATTGGGAGGTGGGTTTTTTTTAACTTCAAGGAACCAGAAGTAAAACAGTGGGTACAAATCCACGATTCAAATCCCTGTTCATCTGTGAAACATTCTTTGCTGCAAGTTAAAGAATCTTCAGTCTGTTCTTACTTTCTAGGTTTGTGGGGAAAATATAATCAAAAGATGGATGTGTTGTAAAGAGCTCTCAGTTTTGCATGTTGGTCAGGAAAGAAATCCGAATAAGCATGTATTAAGCAGCTGATAGGCAAAAACGTGCATATTAGCAAAGCGGGATGTGTGCAGAAAACAGTGTTATGATATTAACGACTAAGTAACGTACGTTCAATGGCTTCTGCTTGAGTGATGGCAAACAAGGATGAAAAGAGAGTCACAGTAAATTGTTTCCTGTAGCTATAGAGAAGTAGGCAAGAATAAACACTTTCTCATATATATATATGGATTCAGGAAGGAGACGGATCTCTGTATTTTTTGCCTGAGGGCCATAAACATAATTTCTTTCTTTCTTCCCATGTAGAATCGAGTTGAAATCAATGATGTTGAACCTGAAGTTTTTAAGGAAATGATGTGCTTCATATATACGGGGAAAGCATCCAACCTTGATAAAATGGCTGACGATTTGCTGGCTGCTGCTGACAAGGTACGAAGGACCTTTTTTTTTACTGTGTTTAAGAAAAGGAGAAACAATCAAAACCAGCTGGAAGACCCTGACTGATATCTTTGCTTGTAGTGTTAGATGCCTCTGCCTTCCTTCTCTGGTATCCTTCAGACATTTTGGAATACAACTGCCATCAGTCCTCTTTGGTCAAAAACTATGGGATGCGTAGTCCAAAAAATCTGGAAGTCCACAGATGAGAGAGAGCTGAACTGAGGCTTTTGTATTGCATCTTGTTTGCATTTTCCATTGTATGTGCAGTGTATGTGTTGAGGAAGACGTCTTGCTACTTGAAATACCTGTAATAACTTTGATATCTTAAACTCATTCCTTGATCTTTAGAAGCACGTTGATTTATTATCTTGGCCATTTCTCCTCTCTTTGTAAGGCAGGGATGTACAGCTCCTTGGGCTAGAGAACCAAATTTCCTATGCCAAGATGCTGGATGAATGGATGAATCAGCTGTGAGTTTGCCACTAGCATCTTTCCCTTCTCCCAGCAGTTTAACACAGGAAATTTATTTATAATATGAGAAGCAGGGCAGAAAATAGTGAATACCCCCCTTTCCATATCTTTGCAGGAAATGACACTGTCCAAGCAGTGCATGAGGCAGAGGCCTCTGGAGAGACCTCTTTTGTTTCATAGATGGGGTGCCGTGCCTGCTGTGTTGAAAGCAGACTGTGCCTTCCTTGCTTCTGGCTTCTAAGCAAGTCTCTAGCAATAGTGATTTGTTTAGAACTGATATGAGATCCTGTTTTTCTGTTAAATGGGAGAGTGCTGCCTCACTCCAAAGGCTTTGGAACTGATCTTTATAAAGAGTTGCTTGCAGGCTGAGGAACCTGTGCAACTCTCACAACATCTGTTGCTCTAAACTTGCATTGGATTGTGAGGCCCAGTGCCATTTCTTACTTAACAGGTACCTTGTCCACCAGAAGGCAAATTGAGGGTCTGGCCCCATCGAAAATGCAGGGTTAACCTCACATTCCTGGTTATGTATGCTTGCTTGCAGGCATGTATGTTTGTAAAATGTTTATACTCTATTTTCTAGCAAACCCAGAGCTGCTTACATTATTAAAACAAACAGTATTGAAAAGTAAGAGTAATATGTTATGACAGTGTTTTGACAAGATCTGAAGAGATATCATGTTAAAAATGAGTAGCTGGAAGAATTTCAGAGTGTTCTAGAGAACACATTAAAAGGAATGCTCTTAAGAAGCTCCTCTTAGACAGCCCGTTACTGAGAAAAAAATTGACTGAAGAAAGGCTTTGAGGCTGAGATTACAGTTTGTGGCCATGAAGCACCCCTGCTTTACAGGCTATTATTAACAAGTCAGTATATGAGAATGCTCTCAATTTCTTGAATATGTCTTAAGTATATTAGACTGTATATTGTCCCTCATTACTGTAAGCCGCCTTGGGTCCTTTTCCAGTGAGAAAGATGGGGTAAAATTACTCTAAAATAAAAATAAATAAAATAAATTTGATTCTTAGAACCTGGCATAAACACAGAAGTAGAGAATAAGACACTGGGGATACCTGAGTATAGTTTTCTTCGCATAGGACATTCCAGATAGTAACACAGAAAATGCTGCAGCTTACTGTGCACTGTGCCTCCATTGAGATTCATTTCCAGCAACCTTGGTTTTTATCTCCTTCCCTGCTCTCCTTCTCAACCTTCATTTCACCAAAGATAGGATGGGATGAGGGGAAGGTTAGGAGCCATTCCTTTGGTTCTCTTTTGTTTTGATTTATCTGAACTTCACTTCAAAACTTGTAGAAAGTGAGCACTTTAAGTGATTTATGGAAAACTTAAATGAAGAATCTTGATACAAATTTAAGATTTGCTTCCCAGCAGTTGTTTCCCCCAGTATGAATCATTACAAATATCTGAATACAAGATTAAAATACATGAAATGTTACCTAAGAAACCAGGATTTTAGGTTGGGGATCAAATTTGATGACTAGAATGTTGTGATCAAATAGATGATCCTTAAATTTCTCTGGTCCAGGTCCCATGTTGGAAGGATGAGGGGAGTGAGTCAGAGTGGATTTGATTTAAATCAAACTGATTTAAATCATAAATTAATTTTTTAAAATTGGATTTTTGATTATTTGAATAAACATTTTAAAACATTTAAACCATTGTTTAATTTGATATTTTAAAAAAGAATCATTGATTTTTATATGCCTTGGAGGTAGGGAGCAGCCTGAACTGATGAGGAAAATGGAGGATGGGGTTCTAAGAATTAGAATTATTTTTCAGTGCTGTTTCCAAATTGTCATGAGAATAAACAGTCAAAAACCCTTTGGTATCAAACATACTTCTGCAGAGAGAAAAATCAATACTGTTCTGAAAATCAGTAGTCTATTTCAGATGGAGCATCTCAGTTTGTTCTGGTAGGAATTTATCATCACAAAGGTTGGAATATTAATATGTCTCTCCCACTCCCACATTGTATTTTTCTCCCACTCTCTTGCTATCCAGCAGCTCTCAGGTAGGCCTTTGTACATGCACACCAAATGTCTCAAGTGTCTAAGGTCTGGTGTGTGGCAAGTACATTTAAAAGTACACACAGCTAAATTGGTAGGGCAAGAAGACTGAAGAGGTTTTAAGTTGTTTGCATGGGTATGTGACTTGCGTTTAAACATTGTGGGTGTCTCTTTAAAAACAGAAAGCAAAACCTTTTATGGCTGCACATAAAACTTATTAATATCTGCCCAAGAGGCTTGGGAACAGCTTGTTCTGTCTTTCCTCCAGTCTCTTGAGAAAAATACGTAATTACCGTATAAACAAAACACAGGACGTATCCAGAACCCTGGAGATCTGCCATTGGGCTCCAAAGTGAAGATGCGATTAGAGAGTTAGGCATTGTTTTTTGAAAGTGTTATTGAAGAAGATGGAAGAAGGGCTCGAGTATGTTCACCTTTGGTCCAGCTGCACATATGGGGTGCTTTACTGGCCTTGTATGTTCTCTGCACCTAGACCTCAAAAATTCTACAAACAGAATTAGTTAGGCAATTTGCATACAAACTTCATGTAATTTTGCTTTTGTGAATCCTTGGCACTAATGTAGAATATTTTTTACAAAAAGAAAGCAAGAAAGCAAGTCAAGGACAAAAAGGCAAAGAGGCGTTTCTATGTTTTTTCTCTCCAACAGAAGGCCTTGTAGGTTTTGTTAATCAGGATATTACGTACCAGACTTCTGTGAGGAACAGTGACAGAACGTCTAGGATATAAATAATACTTGGCCCCCAACTCAATCTTCTCTGTGCTGAGTCTTTAGTTTTTTACTTCAAAACATTTCTGTTTTATGATTGAGAGTTGGGTGGTGGTGTTAATTTGGATCCAGAGTTAGTCATGATTTCAGTAGGTCCATTTTTTAAAAAACTGTGGTTTAAAGGAATTTTGACCAGATTAAGTCTCTCTGATTTCTGCATGAGTATGGTATGCGTAACGTAATTCTGGATTCACTTCTTTGTCTGCTTCAATTTCTTGGTGTGACATAGTGTTACAGTGTTTTGTGAAGAATTTAGAATGTATGTTTCAACTCATATTGAGATGTCACAAAAAGTAAGAGGAAGGCAGAAAAACAAAACAGGGTATTTGGTTGGATAAAAAATCACTTGTCTATAATGCTGTCTGTTCTAAGAGTTAAATTGTTTTCCTCTTTCTTTGGCCATCTCAGTCATCTATTTTTTAAAAAAAGTTCAATTTATTTTTCCAGTATGCTCTTGAACGCTTAAAGGTGATGTGTGAGGATGCTCTGTGCAGCAACCTGTCTGTTGAAAACGCAGCAGAGATTCTGATCTTGGCTGATCTACACAGTGCTGACCAGCTTAAAACTCAAGCGGTTGACTTTATAAACTAGTAAGTAGGTTTTTTGTTTCCGTTATCCCAAAGCAGGAAAAATCTGGCTGTGACTCCTTTCAGAACCTCCCCCCTCAAATTTCGTACCATTACACAACAGTCATCTCTTTAACCAACATAACAGCTTCTGTATTTAACAAATTTAACAGATCAGGGTTAATAAGCAATTCACTGATTTTCTTTTCATAGAAACTTTCTTCAACATTTAACAACTCCCTCCTTAATGCTTGAGGAGTGGAACTAACTCCGTGGGTCGCACTCTTATTTTCAGCCCTCGGCTTCCAATTTTCCAATTGCATGTTTAAGGTTGATGAGGGTGGTAAACCGATCCCCCAAATGGCCCCAGACTTTCCCACCCAGATCCAGCCTCCTCTACATTGCCCAGTTCTCCATTTCTCTTTTCTCATTCATTTCTTTTCTCTCTCTTTTCTTCCCCTTTCTCTTTCCACTTCTTTGCATACTTTAAATGGTGCCCTTTTGATTCACCCTTCTTTATTTTATTTACCTCACTGCCCTCCAAAGACCAACCACCTTCTTCTACTTCTAATCCCCCTTCCACTTTTTCCTCTCACTTCATTTCCAACTGCCGCCTTTTCTCCCCCCCTCCTCTCGTTCTGTCCTCTTTTCCCACCCAAATGGCTCCCCCTGCTGGTGTAGATTTCTCCAGGTATTTTTTTACGGAAGTCATTTTTCCAGGTCTCTTTTCAGGTTTATCAAATGTCTTTTTCTTTTGGTTTTTCCTCTCTAATGGATTGCATATCTCTGAAGTAACAGTTCAATATTACATGGGCAAGTCAAACTTTGAGGCCCCAATAGCTGCTTGTGCCTACTAGGTTGTATCCAAGATCTTTTCTCCCCCAGCTGTACCTAGTATACAAACAAAATCCCACCTCCCTCTGTTTTGAGGCACCTGTACCTTCCTTTCCACAATCCGTTGTTTCATTCTATATTAGTGTCCACCTTTACCTCAGTGGATAGTGAACTGAGTATGCCATTTTCTTTTCTTTATTTTTGTTTGTTTGTTTTGTAGAGAAGACAAGTTGTAGTTATTAAGTACAATCTTCCTTTGCAAATATATGTGGAGGAAATACCTTTTAGAAAAGGAACTCTTTCATTTCCCTTCAGGACAAGGGTATTACATTTTTAGTCTAGAGCAGTAGTTCTCAACCTGTGAGTCCCCAGATGTTCCTGGACTTCAACTCCCAGAAGTCTTCATCACTAGCTGAGATGGCCAGGATTTCTGGGAGTTGCAGTCCAGGAACATCTGGTGACCCACAGGTTGAGAAACACTGGTCTAGAGATACAAAACAGACCTTGGAAGTGTCTCAAATCTGGTCATCGTTATACAGTGAGATATCCTTTTGAAAGTTCTCCAATTCCTCAAAATGTTTTTGCTTCTCTCCTCTTTGTGTTCAAAATATTCTGTACAAAATGTGGTAGAACATGTAGAGCACCACTTCCTTATGAATGCTCCCACAGCACAAAAACAAAGGGTTAACTGATAACTCATGGACCTGCTAGATGTTCTAGTTCACCTGAGAAGCCAGTGCCACATTTTCTAGTGTTGTGCATTTCACAGATATGCAAAATCTCTTTGGGACTAAGAGAAAAAAAGCTTTGTCTAGAAATGAGAGTTTATATATCTTATATATATACATAGTTTATATGTTTCTCATTTCTTGTGTGAGAAAGAATTTGGGGTCACGAGGTATGTACCTTTAATGTGCATTTTCTTGCTATTGGGGGGAGTAAGCAGTGAACCTCAAAAGTAGATCAGGCAAGGAACAGAAGCATGCCAAGCAGTCTTGCAAAAGCAACAATTTTTAGAAGAAACCTGTGTGACACCCCCCCCTCCTATCCCAGGTAGCCCCAATGAGAACCACTGCCACCAAAATCCCTTTATTTTCCTTGGCTTTCCCTAAGCATAATTAAATGAAAACCAAGCTATATTTTCTGGTGAAACGTAGACTTCTTAAGAGGTATTTATCTGTACATTCCGTTATAGCTACCATGAACAATTTACCTCAGGAAATACTTTATTGTAGACCTGCCACTTTATTTCAGTGACCAGGCTCTAATTTTCCATGGCTTTGTATTTTACATCAGAGTTTCTACCTCAGAAATTCACTGCTGCTGGTGTTTTTAAGCCCAAAGCATTTCCCCCAGCAATCATCCTACCTACTATCTTATCCCAGGATTTCACTTTGGAGAAAGCTTTAAGAAGTTTAGCCTCTCCCTTCTTCCCCCCCCCCCCACTTCCTGAGGCCAGCAGGGACTTGTAGTCCCCAGAGGGCCAAATTGAGGGTGGGAAGAAGGGTGCTTTGTTTGATATGCTTGGTGTGAAACCTTATCCAGGACTTTGAAGCAGTCTTAACATCAGCCCTGCCTCCTGATACCATCATCTGGTATATTCCATCTCACCAAAAAGATTCTCAGCGCCCGATAGACTACATACTCTATCAAGATTGCATTTTTGGTACAATGCTTTGATAAAGATAGCTTGCTATCTAAAGCTTAGCTTACTTTTTTTTGTTTTATAGTAGTGACCAATAAAGGTGTTAGCTAGCCTACTTTCAAAATTTCCAACTCTCCTAGAGTTCAAATCTTTGGCCACAAGGTATTTAAAATCCCCTTTAGGATTTGCCTGATATCGCTATAGGAACATCTAAAAATTTTTCCTCAGATTTTTAGACCCTGTCTCTTTCTCCTCTCTCTAAATCCTCTACATTTGGGTTTTCTAAAGAATTTTCCGGGCTTCACAAACATTTCTACTGGACACTTTTCTGAACCAGTACTGACACCAACTCTGTAAATACTCCCACCTCTCCCTCGGGGAGAAAGGCGGCATAAAAATAAAGTGTTTTTTTTTGTTTCGTTTTTTTAAAAATACCTCTATATGATACTTTGCATCCTTAACACTGCCTCAAAATCCTTATATTTTGACTTATGGGCTTCTGTATCCCGCCTCTGACTACCAGATTTTTTTTTTGTGACCACTCCTGCCCCAGCTAGCTACAAAGTGAACCACTGCCACCAAAATCCCTTTATTTACCTTGGCTTTCCTTAAACCTAATTAAATGAAAACCCAGCAATATTTTCAGGTGAAACATGAATATTAAGCTTATTTTAGAAACTTAAAAGATTTCTTAAAAATCAAGAAGCTTGAAGTTGCAGATAAACTTAGAACTCAGCTGTTTACATTTCAGTCAGATGTTCTTAGATCTGCAGTTACATTGTCAGACAGGAAAGAATGCATTTCACACTTGAGGTATTACTACGAAACATCTCTTCCTAACCTCCACAATTATTTTACTCTATCAAGTTCTTTAACTCTCTCTTAGTCTTTCTCTCCCTCATGGGCACAAGACAGGAAGCTGTCAAATGGCTTTAACTCAGTTAGTTGGGCAGGTGGAGTGAGAGGGACATTGCTATCTATGTGTTGCTCCTACAGCTCCTGTCAAGCCCTTTCCAGCAGAGCCGCTAGAGAAGAATGCTGGGAGTTGCAGTTCCACATAATCTGTGGGACTGCACTTTGCTTCCCTCTTGTATCATTCCAAGGTGGCATTAATGTTGTATAGTACAATTGAGGTACACCTACAAAAAGCAAAGCAACGCAAAAGGAAAGTGTTCTGCTCATATACCGCCCCATAGTGCTTCAAGCACTCTCTGGGCGGTTTATAATTTAATTATGCAGGCTACACATTGCCTCTCCCCCCCCCCCGGCAAGCTGGTTA
>JAHTLZ010000111.1:13438658-13525791 GCA_023846285.1 Phrynocephalus versicolor | reverse complement strand
ACACACACACACACACACACACACACACACACACACACACACACACACAAAAGAGAGAATATTTTGGAAGGCTGTTGGGATAGTGTGCAGTTGCCGATTGTGAGCATTGTTTTTTGAAGAAGGGGCAAGCCTCAGCAAGTGTTGAACATGCTGGAGCTACAGCTGCTCAAATGCATTGAAGATTATTAATTCAAATATTAATTCAAAATCAAATTCATGTTACTGAGTCATTAAGCAGGCTTGTATGTCACATTTTCCACCCAGTTCAGGACTTTTAATTCTAGTCTGTCCATGTTGGAGCGACTGAAGTTTTATCATTAATATTATTCATATTAGTGGACCTTGCCACCAAGTGGGACAGATGCTAAGAAAAAGAAGACTAATATTCATATTGATACTGCTGCATTAGTGATAATTCACTATTCATCACTACACTGCTTTGTTCAGTGCACAAAATGCTGTGTAGTGATGAATAGTGCTGCAACAAATTGTGAATTCTATAGAATGCTATATTATTATTAGCTTTGTTTGATCCTTGTCACAGCCCTGTGAGAATAACTTGCTCAAGATCATCCAGGGAGTTTTTGGAGCCAAATGTGAATTTCAACCTTGCTCTACCAAAGCTTTCACTGCCAGCACCACTCTGGCCTCATTATATGCTTGCACTATTAGTCAGCTCCTTCCCTTTAGACATACAGTATGAAATTGCAGTTTTTAAAAGCTGCCTTTATTATGATGAAGGGTCAAGTGTTAGCTTTGGACATGTGAGCAACCAAGAGAATCCCAGACTTTTTATGTGTAGGGCCTGAACCATACACTCTACCCTTTTACAGCACTGGGGAAAGATAAGCTTCGGTAATGTTAGAAGGGTCAGTTGTGACCCTCTGTAAACTAGATGTAACACAGCTGCTTTCAGAGAATATGAAAAACATTTAAAAAGCCAAATGAATAAACTACAAGTGTGGCAGGACATATTAATGAGCAGGAAATAAAGCATAGCAATCTAAAGGCCAGAAATTCCTAATAGAAGTTGATCTTAATGTTTGTTCCAGATCCCAAAAGATTTTAAACAATGCTGCAAGGAGTGAGTGGGTTGATTAAAAAATATCCCTCTTCACATGGATCCAGAAAATGTTCTAATTGCCATGTATCTCTAATTGCCATGTATCTCTCCGGATAGGGCTGTTCTACAATTAGATGGCTATGATGGAGGAAGCCTATCTGTATGTGATGGCACCTTGAGAATGTCAGCCATCAACGACCTCATTCTCGGGTGGGCATATGCAGGAGAAGAATCAATTTGAGGACAGATGGCAAACATTCTTTAGTTCAAAGCGGCTGATATTTGAGCAATGTGAATTAAAGGCTGAAACATTTTCTCTATCAGCCTTTGAAAGAAGTCTATACAGTACTTTTTATCTTTGGCCATGAAATGTCTTGCAGTACTTCCAGCAGTGGGCCAAAGTTGGAGAATACCAAGCAACCACTAAAACTATCTTCCTAGATCAGTGATAGCGAACCTTTTAGAGACCGAGTGCCCAAACTGGGATTCAAAAACCCACTATTTTTTTATTTATTTTTTTGCAAAGCACCAATACAGCAATTTAACCTGCATACAGGTGGCTGTGAAGGGGTGATGTGTGTCCACAGAAAGGGCTCCGAGTACCACCTTTGGCACCTGTGCCATAGGTCTGCCAACACTGTCCTAGATGCTGTCAAATTTCAGGATGGTTCCCGATCTACTGCCTAGAAATACCAAGGCAAATGGACGAGATTGCAGTGTAACAAGAGGAAGGGAACTGTCTCCAAAGAATGTCCAGGTGATGGAACACTTGGAATTGCGACTGTAAAAGAACAGCAAGGCATTGCAAAGGCACCCTTTGATCCTGGAAGGATGCTCCATGGATGGAAGAAAGTGGATATCGCTGTCTAAAACAGGCAGTTGTGTTACTCTGTGTAAGAGCTAGATCAAGGCAATCTACCTTCCCCCTATGTTTTGAAATTGTTTACCTAAAATAAACAGGTAGAACATTGTAATGGGTTTCCTGGATATTTTTGAATTAGATTTTGTATTCATCAAGCATTTCTGACCACTTGTGATTTAACTGTACAGTACGTAGAAGTAACAAATGTACTTCTCTTTCTCAGCCTCCTTCCCCAACCATTACCTCTTTGAAATAGCATTGCTCAAATGAAGAAAGATTTTTGCGTGTATGGAAGAATCCCACTCAATTCTGGTGCCCAGCAATAAATTACTGGACTCAGGACTGATTAATTCTATTCCCCTTGCACTAGGCTCAAGTTGGTGGATCTTTGAGTTGTAATAAATCTGGAAGTTGAGAAAACCCCAAAATAGTCTCGGATATCTGCTGAGACCTGACCTGAAAGACCTTGAGGAGTAGCAACCTGTTGGGGTTTGCTTCTCTTCTCTGCAAGCTAACACTTCATATATCATTTGTGTATCTCTCTCTTTCTCTCTCTCTCTTTTAATAAACAGTAAATGATACAGCTGAAGCCATCTGGCGATGGTGGGATCAGAGCGATAGCATACTGTTCATAAACCTCCAACTAACTTTCCTTCCCGGGTCCTTCAAACTCCAAACTGCATGCTGCTTTCTGTCTGCAGTGTGTTGTGTGTTGCCGCAGAGAGGTCATAGCCAGAAGAACAGTTTGGGAGAGCCAGACTCAACGAGAAGGAGATGCTCTTATCTTTATCCAC
This sequence comes from Phrynocephalus versicolor, assembly GCA_023846285.1. Lineage (NCBI taxonomy): Eukaryota > Metazoa > Chordata > Lepidosauria > Squamata > Agamidae > Phrynocephalus > Phrynocephalus versicolor. The sequence continues at coordinate 13,523,072 of JAHTLZ010000111.1, read as the reverse complement.
ACAATAATTCTGGCAGGCATATTTGAAAGAAGGCAACCATCTGAGCTAGTGGCCTTTGCATTCCAAACAGGGGCTTTTAGCAGTCTCTCTCTCTCTCTCTCTCTCTCTCTCTCTCTCTCTCTCTCTCTCTCTCTCTTTTAAGGGTGTCCCTGAGGTGCATTTCTGCTTATGAGTATCTCATGGTGTCATGATTTACATCTTCTGGTGACTTGGTGTGAAATGTTCTCCCAAGGGAACAGAGGATCCAAATTTTCAATTTTAACATTTTAAGACTAGGAGAGGAGTTTGAAACCTGGCAAGTTGTCAGGCGGTGACTGCAAGCTTTGCTGTTGGCAACAGGAATTTTCAGAATGTGTGTTCAGGCAACTGCCGGTTGTTCAGAAGCAAATCAAGCAGAGTTGAAACTTGAGTTTTATTTCCAGTGCCCCTTTTAACGACAGCTTCATCCCTTTTACTTTAAATGATATGGGGATCGTTGGTAGAAGACAAAGGTAAAAATAGTCTTAAATCCAAATGGCACCCTAGAAGGCTATTTAAATGGCAATGGTGTGAGCTCTTATTATCTGTAAAAATAGCCATTTTAGTGTGTTGCAAGAAATATACAGTGGCATTACACTTTCAAGTACTATTGGCTGCTGTTAGGCACTAATAAACTCTGCCCCTAGATATTTACACTGGAATATGTAGTAGACATGAATAAATAATTAGCTTTTATTACATTTATATCTTGCCTTTCCTCTGGTGAACCCAAGGCCATGTACCTCGTTCTCCTGCTCCCGATTTCATCCACGCAACCATGCAACTGTGAACTCTGCCTTTGCTTTTGCTTTGAGAGCCATTGTAGCCACCTCGTTCCTGCTACCTCAGTTGCCACCTTAAGTCTGTTTCCCCAGACCTTGGACAATTCACTTGGTTGGACTTCAATTCTCAGAAACCCCCCAACTAGAATTACTCTGCTGCTGGGATTTGGGGATTCTCCTATTAGTTCTGTCTCCTGTACTCAAGTGTCCACATAGGTATGTGCTTGCTCTCATTCAATAATCTTCCAGTGATGAAGACTGAAAATACTCTAGATAGACAAGTGTTGTTTCTGTGTTTTCTAAAAACGGGCATACTCTGTTATCTGTGCTTTCTCTGCTACAGGTCTTATCTGCTCCATGTGAGTAGATGGCTTCCTTCCTTGGTGCAGATGTGTGACTTTCTTGCATTTATTTATTTATTTATTTATTTATTTATTTATTTATTTATTTATGAATGAGTATTTTTACCCTGCCTTTCTCCTTGGAAAAGGACTCAAGGCGGCTTACAGTAAGGAGAGACAATATATAGTCCATTACAATTAAGACACAATCAGTTTGAGAAACAGGGAATTGAGGGGCATCTTACAGCATTATAAGGTAACATTAAAGCTAACAATTGATAACATAGTGTCAATGCAATCACCCAAGGAGAGATATAAACACAAATAGTGTAATTGAAATTTAGCAGTTCCAAATAGGCATCATAACTAACAGTGCTTAATATACTTTCCCACCGTGACTAGATTTAGTCTCCTAGTGGACGTTATTTATTTATTAAATGTATATACCGCTCCATCTAGCTACACAGATACTCTGGGCAGTTTACAAAGTTGAACAGATACCAAACCAACAAGCAATACAATAGATAAACAATCCAATAAAAATAACAAATAAAACAATATACTGTATATCAAAGCATCAAACAGGAGCCAGATGGACTAGAAACAAAATGAAAACATAAAATGCATAACAGCGAACCATTTATTTATTTATTTATTTATTTGTTTGTTTGTTTGTTTGTTTGTTTGTTTGTTTGTTTGTTTGACTTTTATACTGCCCATCTAGACCAAGGGCTACTCTGTGCGGTTTACAACATGTGATAACAAACAAAGGAATACATTTTAAAAACCAAAATACAAGGTACATAATAAAATATACATAAATCAACAACAAAAAAAAACAAAAATGAAGCTAAAATGAAGCTAAAAATGGCAAGAGATTGATAAAATGGGGGGGGGGAGATGAGAAGAAAAGTGGTTTAAAAATGTTTGAAGAATCAGGGAACACCATTCTATAGAACCAGGTCTTCAATAGTTTTTTAAAAGTTTGAAGCGAGGGTGCTAGCTGAATTTCAGGGGGTAGATGGTTCCATAACTTGGGAGCAACCACCGAGAAGGCCCTACTCCTTCTTACAGCTTTCCGGGCCTCCCTCGGGGTTGGGACTCCCTGGTGTGCTGCCATTAATAACATAGATAATACCCAGGGAAAGCCTTTTTAAATAACCATGTCTTTAGATGTTTGTTAAAGACCTGGAAGGAAGATGCCAGACAAATATCAGGGGGAAGTTGGTTCCAGAGACAAGGGGCCGCCACTGAGGAAGTCCGATTTCTCATCAAAGATTTACGGGCCTCCTTCGGTGACAGCACCCTCAAATACCCTGCCTGAGATGATTGGGTGTTATGGGCAGTATTTTGTGGCAGGAGCCATTCTGCCACATAGCAAGGTCCTAAAACAGTTCACAATGCCTTGTGCCTACCAGCCCATCTCAGGACACTAGATTCCATTCATTAATCATGAATTGTTTGGTGTTCTCTTTTTTCTGCCTCGCACATACTGCCAGTTAGCTTGGAGGATTCTGAATTCTGGCATTACAAGGAGCATCAAATGAAGAAGAGAAATTATCTACTTCCTCTGAAAGTTGTGAATGATTTTCTAGAAGCCCTATCTATGTGCGTGAATTCTTGACTCGGAGGGCTTTGCTTTTCTCCGTGCCAGTAAAATGAAAAACTTGTCCACGAATTCATTGTTTCCTCCAGGCAAACAATAAATGTAGTCCACAAAGCCAAAACCCAGAAGCTTTACAGAGCATTCCTAGCGATCCGTCTAACAGTGAACCAACCGTTATTGGCTAAAGAGATCTCTCACAGCGGCATCTCCCTTGGGCTTTAAATTATTATCGGCAGATTCTGCTGAGGTGTTTTTCTCGTTTATTGTGAGAGTTTATTTTGCTCCCCACCCCCATTTTCAGTTGATTCTCCCTTTATGAAAGACAACAGCTTGTCCATTTACCAACAAAATAACGGACCAAGCAGAGGGAGCTGCTGTGCTTTGAACATTCTTTAGCTTTTGTTCTGCAGCTTAAAGACAGCTCTCCGTATGTCTATATGGATCTGCATATGGGGAGATCTGTGGTCTGCTTTTGTTTCTTTGTTTTCAGAAGAACGTCTGGAGTCTTTGACAAAGACTCTTTGCCTAAACTAATTACCTTGGTGCATAATGTGTATATATGTGTATAATTTGTATATTACACACACACACACAATATCAGTACAAAAATGTTAGGCTGCTCTTCCTCTCCCCACATTCTAAATCTGAATAATGGCTACTGGTCCTTTAAAATAAAATTTCAACCCCCCCCCCCATCTAGCTGGAAGATCATTTTAAGATCTTCACATGCATGTGCTCTCTCTCTCTCTCTCTCTCTCTCTCACACACACACACACACACACACACACACACAGAGGAGCCACCTCTTACAGATTTCCCCAGACTGCACTTCAGAGTGTTTGAAGTAAGGATGGGGAGCCTCTTTCAGCCCAGATTCAGAGTTGGAATGGTTTTCAAGGGGCACCTTGCCACCACGGGCAAGGGCAAAGGCAGAAAAACGAACCCTCCCCCCACAAACGCGAGTTTATTTAAATGTAAAGGATGTCTTGTTGGAAACTAAGGCCTAGAAAGGGCATTTGGTGTTTTAGAGCTCTTGTTTCAGTTTTGGAAACAACAACATCACAGTACAATGCAGGAGCATGTGTTGCTATGTGGGGGAACCCAGAAGACCAGAGTAGTATCTTCAGAAGGCAGATTCAGCCCTTAAAGGTCCTCACTCCCTGGTTTAAAATTAGTGTCCAGGACACTCCTTCTGTCATCCTTTTCCACTGAGCATGCAGCTTCGGGAGGAACACACATGGAGCAGTGAAGGAGGAAGAGGACACCCGCCTAGCCAGCCAGATCAGCTGAATCAACCCTGGCGATCAATGGAGTGACAGACGTCGCAGCCAGATTACCCTCAAATACAGATAAATGATTGATTGATTGGTTGGTGACCATCTTGGATTCTGGAATAAATCTAGTTCTAGCCCACTAGTGCTGACCAATCACGGCCCCAATGCAGCCTGATGAGAAGTCAAGGCCTTGGGCTTCAGAGAAGTCTACCTTCATGCCATCAAAGGAGACTTCGCTCTGCAATGGAAGGTCCCCAACAACCCAAATAAAGTTGTACCTGAATGACTAGGGCCTCAGAAACCAGTAGTCTCTAGGGCAGTGGTTCTCAACCTGGGGGTCAGGACCCCTTAGGGGGTCAGATGACAATTTCACAGGGGTCGCCATGAGCCAGTGAAGAAAAAGGCACAAACGGCTTGGGTCTGGAGGAAGAGGTGGAGGGGGGAAAGAGTGAGTTACAGCTTAATAGGTTGGAGGGGATGTCCATCAATGGCACCAGAGGCTGTGATTCGCTGAGGCTGCCTGTAGAGGGAAGTTCTCTATGGCACCTGCAGCAGTGGCCTGTCAAAGGGGGCTTGTGGCCTCTTCCAAGCAGGACAGGGGGTCACCACAATATGAGGAACTGTACTAAAGAGTCCTGGCATTAGGAAGGTTGAGAACCACTGCTCTAGGGTTTAAATACAAGGGAAGCACAGAATTGTGACTAGAATCTTGAACAAAACTATGGGAGACTCAAGTATGAAATGAAGACATGGAGGTTGCTGATGACGTGGCTGTTTCAGGATGTGAAACCTTGAGTGGGGTGAAGGACTTATAAGTCCTCTTTATATCCATGGAGGTAAAGGTTTCTCACTGGTAGGGCCCAGCAACCCAATTCAGTTAAATTAGTTTCCTAGATGTCGAATAGACCTTTGGGAAATGGACCCAGTCATTTCCAATATAAGGGCTATTCCTGATTTTAAAATGTGTATGTGTTCATTTATCTCCAGTCTTCAAGGACATTGAACTGGATCTGGTTAGAAAGACCTCACTGGATTGTAGCTGGCCAAGTTATACCCGATTTTTCCCCATTGCAAAAGAAAAGAGATCTACCAGTAGTACAACTGGTGGTACCAGTGAGGTAGGTCTAGCCTGCCAGGACTTCCTAGACTCCATTTCCGATATTATATCTTTCAACCAAAAATGTAAACTGTATCCCCAGAGGAACACCATTTGTGCTATAAATGCAATTTTAGGGTCCCCCAGGAACTACTGCAAGAACTTGTCGTTTTTTTAAAAAAATGGAACTGTTGCTGGCTGATCATTTGTTTCTTTAAAAAGAAGAAGAAGAGGGGACATTTAAAGCTTCAAACAGTCCCAGAAGAGGCAGAATTTGATATGATATGATATGAAGGCAAATGGAACATATCCCAAGAGGGCTCTGGGGATCACAGCTTTTGGGGGTCCAAAAATATCAAGCATTTATTTTATTTTATTTTATTTTATTTTATTTTATTTTATTTTGAGAGCAGGGGTTTCGGAAGAGGCAGCATAAAAATCGTCCTCAGACCTTTGGAAATTGCCCAACCTTGAACTACAGGTAAGCTATCTAGCTTGTAAATACTCGTTTTCATTATAGCTTGTGTGTGCTTCAACATTCATGTGAAGCCCAAGTTGAATGTACTGAAGTCCCGTGATTAGACGCTTGTTACGAGGCATAAAACAAATGTTATAAGGAGCAGAATTGCAGCTTCTCAGGTTGGCCCAACAGGTGAGATGGCAGAAAGCCCTGTGAGATAGCTTGGGGAAGTTCCCTTTTGAGACTATGCCTCCCACAATCCATTGTGGGTATTATATTCTAAATGACTTTCCCAAATGCTGCTACTTAATGGCTGTGGCGAACAGCCCGTAGACAGGGTCAGGGCTACTTTCTGTCGGCTATATCTGTCTCAAATGTGTGTGAGAGCCTCTGTGTTGCTGTAGCTGTAACTTCCAAGTCTCTTAATTGTTTGTTTACAAAAGAGAACAGAAGTGACATCAGCTTGAGAGAGAAAATTTGAAGTCTGCTGATGGTGAGCAATGGGAGGGGGTGCAAGATAATATAGATGACGCTAGTAGAAGAAGAAATAATGCCCAGCTGTTTCAGATGTTATTTTTACCTGCCTTTCTCCCAAGGTAGTTGGTAATATAATTTCTAAAATGAGACATGCTGATTTTAAAGGCTTTGTGTCCTTTAAATTACAGTTTGTAAGTTGTGGAGCTGGCAGCCTGGACTATTTATCGGGGGAAGGGAATGTGCCCTGCATATGCCTGGAAGCACCCTCGTTGTCATTAGTTGTTTCTGCATTGATAGTAGTAGGTTTTGGAAGGTAAAGTGTCATGAAAATCTTGGCATTTAGTGATGTTCCAGGGTCTGATTGCCTGGACCCCAGTAATGCTGGGATATGTTGAAGCAGCAGGAAAAGAAGAAGATAATATATCAGATGAAATGACTCCATAAAGTCATTTATGGACATAAAGTCATTTAAAGACATAGCCCTGAGTTTACAGGACCTGAGCAAGGCTGTTAAAGTTAGGTCCATTTAGGAAGTCCCTCATTCATGGTGTCTCAGTAAGTTAGAGGTGACTTGACAGCACACCAACAACAACAACAACAGCAACATGATTCTCTTGGTGGTGGAGCCACGAGGGGAAGCATTACAGTTCAGTGGAAGAACACATCCAGTATATGTCAAAAGTATTCCATTCACCAGGATCATGCAGGTCTCAGAGATTACTAATCTGAAACAACAAAGCAGACCAGCCTTCCTCAAAGAGATATGTGTGTTCCCCTCAGCCTAGCCTCCCAATCAACAGTGAAGAATTTTGGAACTTGTAGTCCAAAAGCATAGCTTCTGTTCCATCTAAACTAGGAGTTTCCATTCCATCTAACCTAGTAGCAGATGTGAAGGTGGCATCTTGGTCTATCTTTTTTCCCCCAGGGTGAACCCGCTGCTGAGTTTTGAATTTTTGGTGAAATTCCATTTTGCTACACAGGAGATGTACAGAGATACACAGAAGAAAATTGCTATAAGTTCCCTAGAGTCCACCCCTTTCTTATTAACTGACACTTAGAGTCTCAATAACTCTTTTAGACATTTGTAGGTGAAAGAATGAAAAACATTTCTTTACTTACAGTTGCTTGAGGTTACAGACTTGTGGATACTAGGGATGGGCATGAAACGAAAAACAAAATGCTGTTTTGTCATTTTGTTACATAAGCAGCATTTTGTTACAGACAAAACGAAATGGTTGGTTTTTTTTTTTTGTTAAAACGAACCATTTCGTTCTGTCTGTAAAATGGTGTTCTGCCGCCACCACTGCAACCAAGATCACCCAGCCAGGCCAGAGAGGATGAGTGGTTGGCAGGCCAGCCTAGGCCCGCTGCTGCCACCACCACCAGAGCCTTTGGAGCCGCTGGAAGGTAATGAAACATTTCATTTTTGTTTTGTTTCATACAAATTTTGTTGTAAAAATTCATATGAGACGAGATGAAACGAAATGAGCCACCCCCAAAACAGAACGAAACAAAGAAAAAATTCTGTTTTGTGCCCATCCCCAATAGATATTGCTCTCTTTACTGAACACATTCTGAGCAACTAGCTGAACAGCTCAACAGTAACAAAACAAAACATTAAAAATCACAACTCCCAAGAGACTAAAGAAAGGGAAAGAACTCTTAGGAAATAAATGGAGCCTCTCTTTGAATTCAAAGGCTGGAATTAACTATTAGTTAGTGCTGATAAACAGATTATCAGCCAGCCCAGAAAAGTCCCATTTAGTATGTAACACAAACTGCAGAAAGTACATGAGGTTGTAGATAAAATCCCAACAAAAGCTTTATATAGAGATATTACCCCTCAGGTTCCTCATAATTAGGTGATTCAGGAATATGGATCTGATGGGAAAATTTGTGCCTATGTTTAAGTTAGAGATAAGGGTGGTAGTATTGTGTTCCACTTCCTTTTCTATCCAAATGCAATTCACACATTCTTTCTGTCCCATGTAGTCTCAAATCTCCATGAAGCAGCCCTGTTCAAAGCAGTTTACCATCTCTCTCAGCATGGGTGGAGGGCAAAAAAACTTTCTGAGAGAGGATGTCATAACAAATACGTGCCGTTTGGAGCATGGGAACTCCTTGTTTGCTGCCAATTTGAATGGTACAAGAAAGTAATTTGCTTCTTGCTTTTCCTTTCCTGTCTTGTCCTTTATGTGGCACAGAAGTGCAGAACCTCTGGGCCTCTCCAATGGCCTTGTCCAGTTCTTGAAGCTACCTCCTGCTTTTTTATAACTTTTTCAACCCAAAAGGCTGAAATGCCTCATCCGAAGCTGATTGACAGTAAGAGATTCAAGCTTATTTATTTATTTATTTATTTATTTATTTATTTATTTATCTATCTATCTATTTTTACAATTTATAGGCGGCTCACTACCCGAAGGTCCCTGGGTGGCTTACAGTTCAAAATTAAATAAACAATTAAAAGCAATTAAAACATTAAAATGCAATATAATGCAATACACTAAAATTGCCATCAGGACACAATCTATGTTGTATCGGTTAAAGAACAGGATGGTTTTTATCTGGCACTGAAACGTTGGTGCCAGGCGGATCTCACTCAGGAGGGCATTCCATAGCCTGGGGGCAGCTGCCGAAAAAGCCCTATATCTACGCTGGCCATCCCTCTCACCTCCTTGAAGGATGGCTCTTTCAAAAGGCCCCCCTGGCTAGATCTTAACTGCCAGGTAGGTTAATATGGAAGGAATATAGAATATATCTTGTTATTTGGAGTCTTATCTTTTTGCCTCAGAATATGGCCCGTGGATGTGGCCCCATGTTCATCTATCCCTAGTGCTGAAAGAAGGTGTTCCCTCTTAACATATAGGCTGATGCCTGAAATTTTGGGGGTGACATTCCTATCTGAAAGTTGTACATCCCAACTGAAGAGACTGCAATTTCTAAGCACGTATTCTTAACAAGCTACAATATGTATGAGAGAAATGAAAGTATTTTCTGGCCTTTGAGAGAGAACTCCGGTTTGTATTCAAAAACCATAAAGCGTTCTTACTTTTGGAATCCCAATTATACATTATACAGTACATCAGTTTTAATTTAAAGTTGCCTCTTTTAATTTGTTTGCCTTGTTGCAAACTAATTTAATTTGCAAACTCATCATCTTTGCAATAATTCAGATTGTGGTGCCACCACTTAGTGGTGGTTATACGTTCCTTAAAGTTAATGATCTAACTTGGTCTCTACATGTACGTAGGCTGGATGGAGAAGTTTCCTAGGCTAAACTGGCCAGTGGTGTTGGCACACTCTTTCACGAGTCTGTCTGAGATATCTCCCCTGTGGGATACATAGACAAGCATGCACCAGAGGCAGGCATAGACACCTTTATAGCAAACAAAAACAGAGGGAGAGTGTGTATGTTTGAAGTGTGGGATTACACAAATACCATATTAAAACTCACCCTGTTTCCCCGAAAACAAGACCTAACCAAAAAAATAAGCCCTAGTAGGATTTCTATGTATTTCTTAAATATAAGCCCTACCCCGATAATAAGACCTAGTGATGGGTGTGGCTGTGCCTGCACATACACACACACACACACACACACACACACACTGCACGTTGACCCTTCATTTCCATCCATGGACCAGTTGGCAAGTTTGGGATCGGAAAGTTGGGTCTTTCAAACCCAGTTGCCCTCGACTCATCCCAGAGAGCCCTGTTCCTCTTCTGAGTGAAAAGTCGCCAACCCAACATTATCAAACTTCGGATCTCCAGATGTTTTGGACCACAACTCCCATAGTCCCTTGCCTTTGGAATTCTGGGAGTTGTGGTCCAAAAAACATCAGGAGGGCCGAAGTTTGGACATGCCTGCTTTAACCCTTCTGTTTCACATTACTTTTCCTTTCTCGTGCTTTTCTTCTTTCCGCTGTCCTGAGTTTCCCACATAGGCGTCAGAGAAAGAAAAAGAGAGAGGAAAACACAAGCATTGACCAACATACGCACTAAGATGATTGCTTGCATACCAGAACTTTTCACAGAGGCTCCAGCAAGGGACTTACCTGGCAAGTGCAAGCAGGGACCAGCAGCCTGGGCTAAAGAACCATATTGGACAGCAAGAAGGTTACAATAATAAAAATAAGACATTCCCTGAAAATAAGCCCTAGTGTGTCTTTTTGAGAAAAAATAAATATAAGACAGTGTCTTATTTTCAGGGAGACATGGGTAGCGGTAGGGAGAAAAACAAATAAAACAGAATAAAATCATCCTTTTAAAAAAATCCCCTTGATCAACATTCATTGAAAGGAAAGTCTTCTTGAAGGATCTTCACCTGCTTATGGGTGGACAGCAAAGATGGGGCCAGCCTGGCTTCCTGTGGGAAGGAGTTCTAGCATCTGGGAACAGCAACACAGAAGGCCTTATCCTGTGTCCCCACCAAACATGCCTGTGCACGTGGTGGTACCAAGAGAATGGCTTCCCTTGATAATCTTAATACCAAAGGCAGGCTCATAAAGGGAGATACAGTCTCTTATACTGTATATCCGTCTGCTACTTTATCAAACAGTACTTTCATCAATCCCCAAACAAATCAGAAGCACCCCACCAGCAATGCCATAGCTAACAACCCATACTTAATAGATGTTGGGAAAGGTTGCATAGGTGGGACTTTCACGCACCCTAGGCCTTTGTCCACCTAAGGAGCCTATTCAGATCATGGTCCACCTATGAACCTATTGAGGCTCTTGTCCACCTAACAAGCCTATTCAGGCCTTTGTCCAACTTATGAGTCTATGCAGTCCAGGGTATGTGTGAAATCAAGGTGAATTATAAAATGGAGGACTCACCAGTAACTTTCCGCAGACTGACAAAGCTCCTTGGATGAGAAGCAAAATGTTCCAATCTCTCAAGAAAAGAAGTCCAGTTGCCATGACCCAACTTCCAGTCTCTTATATAGTTTCGACCCTAGCCATTTGGACTTGTTGAGAAGCTCTGGTGACATGCAAAGAAGAGGGAGATTTGGGACTAAGGCAAAGAACTGGATCATCCTGAGAATACTAGTGACCAACATAAGGAAAAATATAAGATCAGTCCAAACAAGGAAGGGATCTAGTTATTGGCTAACCTAGTGATCTGTCTCTAGCAGGGCCGGCACTTCCATTAAGGCGAACTAGGCAGTTGCCTAGGGTGTCAAAATGGAGAGAGGGCGCTGGGCAGCCTGCTGCCCCCCCCACCGCCCCACTGCTGCTGGCCACCACCGTCCGCCGCCCCCCCGCGCCCATCACCGCCCCCCGTGCCCATCACCGTCCACCCCCTGAGCCAGTTGCCATCCCCCGCCATCCGCCCCGCCCGCCGCCCCCTGCCCTGCCCGGCCGCCGCCTGCCCCTCCTCCCCGCCCCTCACCTAGGGCACAAAAAAACCTAGCACCTGCCCTGGTCTCTAGATAGTGAAGATATGGTCCACTTCAACAATCTCGACCAATTTACTGCAAAGACATCTTCCTTGTCTAGTCTGTGCACAGGCTGCCATTTGCCCAAATATAGTGCACCACATGTTGGATTGTGTCCTGTGTCAGACAAAAGTGGGGAGAGCACAGCACCTTTTGGAAGGTCCTTTTCTCTATGGGTGGGCTTTTCTCCTCAGGAAAATCTCCTCCAGCCAGCTTGTACTAGTCTCTCTCTCTCTCTCTTTCTCTCTCTCTCCCAATCTCTCTCAATCTCTCTCACTTGCTCCCTTGTGCTTGCAAGTAGTCAGACAGCAAATGAAAAAAGCCAGGGTTCTGTTTGTTGAACGGCTGGGAAAAAATGGCATTGCTCTCCTGGAGCACCAGCCATTCATTTGTATGCAGCTCGGCATTTTCATATGGTCGCAGTTGCTGGTGGCGCAGCGCAAAGCCCTGGCCATCTGTTGGGCAGCTGAGGATTTCTGGCAAATGACTTGGTGGTCTTTGCTGCGAACAGAGATATCTGCTTCCCTCAACACCTCCCCAGCCTCCCAAGAGAAGCAGCTCCAGCTGCCACCGAGTGTCTCCTTTTGTTGACACTTTCTGGGTCATGTTCACACCAACATGGGCTGAAATGGTCCGTAATAAGCCTCACCCTGTTGCGGCTCTGTGGTGTTTGTATATTTGGCAAGGCGAAGTGTGGGGAGCTGTGTCTTCCAGTCTGAAGAGGCAAATCAGGCTGAATTATTGCTCTGTTGTGTTTATATATTTGGCAAGGAGAAGTGTGTGGAGCTGTGTCTTCCAGTCTGAAGAGACAAGTCAGACTGAATTATTGCATGTTTGAACACAAACAAAAGAAGCTTTGCTCAATACTCCTTCCCTTACTTTAGGCAGGCTGAGAAGGGGCTGTGTAAGGAGCCCTAATAGATCATACTCCACACTCAGTTCTGGAAGGACTGCGAGCAGAAACGCTGCACTTCCACAGTCCTCTTAGGTGGTTACTTCACATCCTTTTTGTCTCTGTAAGTGTTGCGCTTTGGACTGGTACAAAAAAAAATCTTACTTCACGTCCATCGTGCATCAGCTGAAATTTGTCTGGACCATGCCCCCAGAGCAGGATCAGAGCATGACAATACTGTACCTGGCGCTGGGTTGGGGTATTCTCTTGTCACGGTTTGTTCCTGTTCCGAGACAAGGGACCATGTGGTAACAACTGTGACGCAACAACCAGTGTCCACCTAGTGGTCAGCAGCTGAAGCGGCATTCGACATTAGTTTCCCTATGTCCCTATATTCTTCACGGAACAAAGAATGTCGTGAAGTAACCACCTTACTTAGCAGAGATGCCAAATATACACTACCCCCTGTTTTGTTCTTGTTATGCAACAGCTTGCCTTTCTGGTTCTTAGGGAAAGTCTTAGGGCCTCACTAGACTCTGATTCCATATCTAGAAGCAGTGTACCATTATAAAGGAAGCAGTGTCTGTTTATTCTAAACCAAGCTTGCCTCAGTAGTATGCATTTTTGTAAATTAGTTTGCTTCTCTTTTTGTAATTGGTCAGTGGGGATATAATACAGGCTTTGTTTGCATGTCTGATGTCTCAAGCATAGAGAAAGATTTGTATTGCTGGGAGGAATAACTTTTCAGAGGAGGAAATTTGCTTTAGTTATAACGTATGCCCCCTCTCTCAGTTTCCTCCTCTCTGCCTTTAGTTTCCAGGCTACACATATTAATCTTGCTAAGTTTTTGAGGGAGGAGAGTGATGTCCACAGACTGACCAATGGTTCTATAGTTGGCTTCTTTTACAAGCTGTTACAGAATGTTCTGAAGCTCAAACTAAAAATTAAGGAGTCTGCATTTCCTGCTGTTAACCCATTTTCTTCACCCAGTAGGATTTCTTGAAGCACACCTGCCTCTACAATCAGACCTGTAATGTATGCCTCTGTTTACCTTTCAATGGCCGGTCACAAAACAAGGCACACTAGATGTAAGATACTGTGCCTTTTCCTCAGGTTATGGCTCCCGTTGTCCCTAACACTTGTCTCCTATATTTCTCCCTAGAATGTGATCAATGGTGGCAAATATCACATGAGGGTGCAGCAGACACCATAAGTCATCAACAACACTGTGTTTTCTGGATGCATCTGTACTCAGATGAAATGCTGCCTGTTCCTCCTCTTAGGTGGTTACTTCACGTCCTTCCTTGTTCCGTGACTAGTTTTGTACTTGACAGCGTTGGTCACAATCACGTGGTTTTGTCCCTGTTTCTGTTTTCTCACAGTCGTGATAACTTTTCTCGTGACAATTGTTACTTCATGGTCTTGTTCCGTGACAAATTCTGAATTTGTCTTGCTTTCTTAACCCTTTTTTAAAAGTATCATAAATAAAACGTTTTCAATATTTCGATTTACTTGTCTTCTGGGACTTGCATGTCAATGCTACAGAATTTTCAGTACTTTCTTTAATAAACATTTGCGCTGCATGGTGTTTCCCGTAGGGAAACTAATGTCGAATGCTGCTTCAGTCGCTGACCACTAGGTGGACACTGGTTGTTGCATGACAGTTGTTACCACACAGTCCCTTGTCTTGGAACAGGAACCGGGAACAAACTGTGACAAGAGAATACCCCCCAACCCAGCGCCAGGTAATATTGTCACGCTCTAATCCTGCTCCAGAGGCGTGGTCGAGACAAATTTCAGCTGTTGCGCAAAGGACGTGAAGTAAGATTTTTAGTACCAGTCCAAAGCGCAACACGTACAGAGACATGAAGTAACCGCCTTATTGCCATTTCCCCTCCCCTTTCTCCTTTTCCCCTCACACCCGTTTCCCCTTTCTGTTATTTATTTTGTCAGACATGCAGATAAGAGCAAAATATCAATGAAATGTATCCAGTCCATTGGGCTTTTAATTGACAGAGTTGAGATTAGTATTTCTTCCGTAGCATGACAACTAGAAATGAGAGATCTTGATTTTTTTTTCTAGATGGGTTCCTACTTTTAAAAGTGTGAAGCTGTTTCATTCTTTTGCAGCAGACTTTTAGAACTCATCATTCCCTCCCTTTCTGATGTTCAAATTTAATTACCAGTTTATTTATAACAACAATGACAACAACGACAACAACGACAATTACAACTCTGAAATACTAACAAAATACTGATATCTGGCAATCGAAGCATCTTACTTGTGGATGAAACACTCTTCAGTGGGTCCCATAGTCATTGGGGCTTCAAGAACAATATCAGGAAACTTCACACAGTATTATAAGCAGTTGCAGATCTCAGAAATAACACCATCAGAGCTACAAAAAATCAAATTATTAGGAACAGTATACATACTGCACCAATATTTGACAGGTTCTTGGGGTTTTTGTTAGTACTTGTATTTGTTGTATAATACCAGTCAATATTTTTATAATTTTGATTGACTGTGCCTTGTAGTTTTGAACAATAATTGTGTGCCATCAAGTCAATTTTCAATGTTTTCCAGGTAGACAATACTTAGAAGTGGGTTATTATTCCCTTCTTGCAGGGGTGCCCTGGGACAGTGTAGCTTTCCAAAGGCCACACAGACTGGCTCCACCTGAAGGCGGCTCAATGGGGAATCAAGCTCCCAACCTCTTCTGCCATATTTATAAACTAGTAAGCCAGCTTGACATACAACCCGAATAAGTCATCACAAATCACAGAAGTGTAATGTGACAGGAAATATTTGCAGACTAAGAAGAAACTCTAGCTTTACAGAACTATGCAACAATGGAAAATGGGGAGTAGGGTGGGGACAGAATGGAATGGCGTACAGTAGAACCACCTTATCCACTGGTTCATTAACCACTGATTCAGCTATCCACGGTTGGCAGAGGGAAAATTAAATAAATAATTCAGCAGCCGCAGAGCAAGCTACTGTCGTAAAACAGCTGCCATAAAGCAAGCTACTGTTACAAACAGCAGCTGTAAAGCAAGCGACTATAGTAAAACAGCAGCTGTAAAGCAAGCTTCTGTCACAAACAGAAGACGTAAAGCAAGCTACTGTCACAAAACAGCAGTTTTGGGTGAGGTTTGGCATTTTCTGTTATTCACGGTTTTCATTATCCACGGGAAGGCCCGGAACCAATCCCCAGCGGATATCAGGGTCCTACTATATTGTAGAGCAGGCCTGCCCAACAGGTAGCCCGCGGGCTACTGGTAGCCCGCAAAGGGTTCAAAAGTAGCCCGCCGGCCATCAATTAAAAAAAGTGAGGGGATAAGTTCTCCAACCCTCCCTCCCCCATCCCAAGGACCACCACTGCCCCAGCAAAGTTCTGGGTCAGCCAGCTGAGTGGGGCAGTTCAAGGGCCATGGTGCATTGAAATCTGTTCCCTACAAAACAGATTAATTGGTTTTCAATGCGTTCTTATGGGAAACAGCTGCTCTTCTTACAATTCTTTTTACTTATGAGCATGTGCTCGGAATGGATAAAGTTTGTAAGTAGAGGTTTTAGTGTAGTAGCCCTCAGGCACTTTGAGCCGGAAAAAGTAGACCTTGGCCTGTTCAAAGTTGAACAGCCCTGTTGTAGAGGATGGATTACGGGAGAGATGGGTACATGGCTTTGCTTTCATCAGCCCTACTCAGCAGGGTCAACAGTAAGAGATGGTGGGGGTTGCAGTCCAGAATCTTTGGAAGGTCCAAGAGTCTTCATCCATGGTATACAACTATTTGCTATTGTCCCAGTACAGTTGAATTAGGATGGTGCTAAGCTTAATGGTTAAACTACCCTTGATCAAATTTGTGCCGCAGCCCAACAGAATACCAATCCAATCTGTGCTTACACATATCTCGTGTTTTCTTAGGATGTTTCTCCGCCTTGGATGTGAACTGAGCTTGTGTAAGTTCCTTAGGGCAGAAACACGTCTGTTTGGTAGATAAAACTGCAAATCAACAACAGTTTTGCAGCTTATTGCTGACAAGGCTGTGCTCTCCTTGTCAGACACTTTTAAGGAAAGTGGTGGTGGTGGGACTGGACACAGGTGGAGGTCTTATTATCATAGGTAATTAAAGTATACTAATTAAATTAAGACTCCATCTGTCTGAGTTGAGCAAGCCAGCCGAGTTCTTTAATTAAGATACCGTGTTTACCATAATGGAGACTGGGAGCAGAAGGCTTTTGACTGCAGAAGGGATGAGCAAAGAGCATACAGCCAATGAGAGTGTGCCAAAGAATGGATCCCCAAAGCTGCTGAAATGATTTAACAAACAGAAAGACAAGGGAAAAATGATAAGAAAGCAGGCTTAAAGTAAACCTTTGCTTACAGTATGTTTGGTCCATGGAGAGAGTCCTTGGTCTTGCCTTCCAATGCTGTGTTGTGCTTGCCTTCTCTGTGTTGTGCCAAGATTTTCATCTCTTACTGAGACTGGTCTCACTCCTCATCTAAACTGATTTTATTATTTTTGTTGTATGATTTCTGTGAGCTGCTGGGAGAAGAGGATAATCTTCAAAGGCATCCAAGACAAAAGCAGGGACCCTCAAGCTCTTGATCTCCATCTACTGTAGGTCTACTGAGATCTCAATGGGAGCCTTCTAGCTACTTTCCTTTTGCCATCAGTCCATCATCTAGTGATTTCCCAAATTCTGTCTATCTCCCTCCCACCCACTCCACTCCTCACACAAACATACACTCTGAAAATGAGAATGCTTCTCCTAAGCCAGTGGTTGGCCCTCCAGATGTTTGGGACCACAACTCCCACAACCCTTTATCATTGGCAATACAGGCTTGGAATTCTGGGAGCTGTGGTCCAGAACATCTGGAGGGCCAAAGTTTGGACACACCTGTCCTAAGCACAGCTGCAAGTAGGGGGAAGCAACTGGGAACATGCTCCAGTGCACCAAATTCTAGAGGTTAATCTATTGTTGAATGTTAAGGGGGAGAAGTGATGTTCATGGAAGTAAGAACGACAAGCCAAAATGTACTTTTAAAAAAGTTCTACCATTTCATCCCAACTGCTTCTGGAAATACCATTCCCCCAAACCCTTTTCTAGACTTTAATTCAGCCTTGAGCTGAAAGAGAATCCTTACCTTGGTCAAAGTCACAGTGGTTCCCAACATTCGGTCCCCAGATATTCTTGGACTTCAGCGCCCAGAAATCATGGCCAGCACAGCTAGTGGTGAAGACAGCTGGGGGTTTTAGTCCCACAACATCTGGAGACCCAAGGTTGGGAACCACTAGTCTAAGAAATGTTTTAAGAACTAACCAGGCTTGGAATACTATAGATCTGGTCACCCCTAAACATGGCCTTTTGGATTTCTTGCATCACAGCCCCTAGAATTCACTAGGAATTTGCCCAACAGAGATTCTGGGAGGTGCAACCCAGAAATCAAAGGCCACCAAAGAATTTTTCATCACTCATATATGGGTCTTGGTAAACCTCACAAGAGACCAATTTTGCCTCTGAAGAAGAAGGGAATGGCTGGGAAGGGTAAAGCTCCAGGGAATTAAGTGGCTGGTAGTTTTTTGAGAACACCCTTTATATATCCTAATAAACTAAAACTGCTAGTCCTACAATCCCTTGTAGCATCCCTCAAACATACCCATTCCTGGCCATTCACATCTTGTTCAGATGACAGCTCTGGAGCTTTAGCAAGGCTCACATGGTACAGTAGTACTGGAAAAAAATCTGTATGGATATAGGTCTCTTGTCTGCAGCTCCTAAAAATTCTGGCTGGTGGAATCCTGGGGGTTACAGTGTAGGAAATCTGAAAGTCCCACACCTAGTCGCTGCACCAGGAAAAGCGTACAGAAAAAGACAGCTAAATGATCATGCAGCTACAGCAACTCCTTTATGAAGAAGGGTTATGACCCTTGAGGCTGCCTTGCTGAGGAAAGAAGACAAATAAAGAGGAGACACGGTGGATGTGGATAATGATGTGCTTTGGAGGAAAGAACACAATTTCTTTCACAACGCCATAACCCATGTCAATCAGTTAAAGCAAAGGGTATGAATTTCAGGTTGGGTAAAAAAGCAAAGTTAAACTGGAATTCACTGGGACACGAAGTAGGGACGGCTGCCCACTTGGATGGCTGTGAAAGCATGTTAGCCAAATCCATGGAGGACAATACACTCAATAGGTACAGCAGTCGTGGTGATGACTTGGTAGATGTCCCTACTAAAGCCAGAGACAGTGTGCTATTTGATACTGGTAGATGTGATGCTATTGCATTCTTGTTTCCAGGGTTCATATTAGCCACCTTAGGGACACGATGCTAGCCTGGATCAGCTTTTGATCAGACCCAGCAGGGCTCCTTGTGTGCTGATTTGTGCATAAAAATGCTTTGGAGAGACCTATGCAGGCATGGTTGTGGCTACGCAATCCTTTCTCCCAGGCGAATGCTACCCAGCCGTCTCAGCACAAATGCACAAGGGAGTGTTTTATACCATACCTCTTCTGCCCTCAGGAAGGATATTTATTTTCTGCTGGTAAGAGGGCTGCCACAGTGACTAGGGACAAAGGGCCTAGAGACATTAAAGATAGCCTGCCATTAGAAGACAGAGTCCTTAACTGGTGAGAAGTTCTGATTGTCACAGCAGGAGCTTTTCACACGTCCAGTGGATTGAAAATTAGCTACCTTCAGTTTGTGATTGGTCATTGGGAGTACAGTATAGGTTTTCTTGGCAAGCACAAGAGTGTAATTGACTATATGTCAAGTCATGTACAGCTTTCCATTTGGGGGTATCTGTAACACAGTTCACTCATCCCCAGCAACTCATCTGGAAGTCCCTGATCCCAATTCCACCCCCCCCAACAACAATAAAGTGTCATCAAGTCTAAGAAATAATAATGCGAGCATACCTTAGAGGGTTGTTGTAATGATCAGACAATGCAGGCAAAGCACTTTGCATGCTGAGAAGTGCTGCTGTACAAATAGTACATCTTCACTGTTTTAGGAGGTCTAAGGGATGCTGTTGGGGGTTTCGGCACTTAAGGCTTCAATTTTCTTATCCTCGTGAAGAGGCGGGTTTGTATTTTCCATTCACAGAGGTCGGAAGCAATAGGAACTCCTTGCTACGGGATGAGATTCCCATCAAGACACTGTTCCATATCTCCCTCCCTATCTTTCTCCAAATATGTGGAAGCAGCTAGGAGAAGCTCATATGGATTAAGGGGAAAGACATAAAGCAATACCACAGGCAATTCCACGGGTTGGTGGTCTCCAGGTGTCATGACTAGAGCTCCCATCGTTCTCACCACCAAAGATCATTTTTCTGGAGAGAGCTGTAGTTTCAGCACATTTGGAGGGCTCTTGGTTTGCAAAGGCTGGGCCTAATGTACTCCTCTTAATCTTCTTTCTCAAGATGTGATTTCCATGTTTTATGTCAGTAAAGAATCTCCTTGCATTTGACTATCTAGCACTTAATCTGATTTATTAGGTGGCTGTTCTGGTGCAGACTATGACTTTAAAATATTCAGATAATATTTCTTCTTTTTTAATCTAAACAATTGCCTCCCCCCCTTATCTAGTGCTTGCTCAACCCGAAATGAAAATTTAATTTTTTTGCACAGCAGTTTTTTTTTTTTACAAGTTTATTCTTGCTATCTTTGGGAAAAAATCAAATTTAGAAAAAGTGTTTAGGTAAACTCTTTCCCCCCATTCAAATTCACACATACACACACACAAACCAAGCTCAATATTAATATTAAACTGATTGAAAAGTAAATTGGGAAGCTGTTCATGGGTCTTTCACACTGGATCTAAAATAGCCCCCACATATGCGGGTTTCTACCACTTTCTAGTTCAAGAAGTTCAACTAAGTACAAATTCAGTTTTAAAACTCATGTCTCAGGAAACATATTCTCTTCAGCAAATCCTAATATTAATAGTGACAAGTCCATTCTGACTTATGGTGATCCTTTTCAGAGTTTACTTGGTATGGAATGCCCATACCTAGAATACCTATGGGCATTCCATACCTTTCTATGGAATGCCCTCCCAAGTGAGATCCGCCTGGTGCCAATATTTGCCCAAGAACACACAGGCTGGCTCTTCTCCTAGAACACACAGTGGGGGAATTGAACTCCCATCCTCAGGTACTGCAGCCAGATACCTAACTCTACCCAATCGGCTGTTTTTAATTTTGTGTAAACCGCCCTGAGTTCCCTTAGGGAAATAGGCTGTGGTATACAAGTTTGGAAATAAATAAATAAATAAAATTTCAGTAAATCTTAGGAGTCCTTGAATAATAATGTAGAACATCCCTGGTAGAACTTATTTTCTAGATTTTTTTTGTCTCCCTTCCAGTTTGAAACCAAGTAAAACCTTCTAACTAGGGCACTCTAAATACAGAAATGACCAACTTCTTAAGAAGCATCATAAGGTAGGAGCCTCATGGCACAGTTGTTTTACTGTTGTATTGCAGCTAAACTGTGCTCACAACCTGGGGTTCAAACCTAGGTAGCTGGCTCGTGGTTGACTCAGCCTTCTATCCTTCTGAGGTTGGTAAAAAGAGGACCCAGCTCACTAGCGGGTGGTGGTGAGGAAACAATGTATAGCCCACATCATTAAATTGTAAACCACCCAGAAGCACTGTGGGGTGGCATATAAGTAGAACACATTGCTTTGCTTTGCATAATATTAAACTAGGGAACAACAGCAACAACAACTAGAGACCATGCTACAGGAAGGGACAAAAACCTGTAGAAAGTCATAGATTTTGTCATTGTTTTAACTAAGTCAAGGCATACATAACTAAGTCAAGGCGTACATCCTGTGGATGGCAAGAAAAGAAGCAGTAACGTCAGCAATGAATCAGTGATGAATCAGGTACATAATGGTGAAGAAATGCTTTGTTTGGAAGTTCAGAAAGGCAGCTTCCTATGTTCATCTGAAGAACATGTTATATCCTAATTTTCCTGATTTGGCATAAGGACACATGTCAGCCCCTAATAACATTGGGGCTTTTGAGCTCAAAATGAGAAGGAAGAGCAGGTGATGAAGCATTCATGGAAATATTATTCTGGCAACTTGCCCCTTTGGCAGGCTATCCAGGCAGGTACAATAATCCTGGTGGAAACTTTGTTTTCAATTCAGAGAAGGGACCGCAAACTGCTCAGTGTGCTTTTATTTTAAAATGAAAGACCACATAATTGGTCCCTTATGAAACATGGGTATTGCATTTGAGTTGCAGGATCAATACTGACAGCTTTTGGAATCTTAATTTAATAAAAGGTTTTCAGCTTTCTTTAACAGGAAAATTGGGATTCTTCCATTGATGCCACTGGGGTATGTTGGTTTAACAAGGACAGCCACCTTATAAAGCACATGGAGAAAACATGCTACTCTGAAGGTTGTTGGGCTGCGATTTCCATCAGCTGTAGTCAGTTCAGTTAGCTGTAGTCAGGTGGTGGGGATGATTGGATTTGCGGCCTGATACCATCTCATACCAAAGTTTAACATGTTTTGTGCTAAATGTTCCCATTTTTGTACTGGGAAACTATTTCAAGAACTAATGTCTTGCTTTTAACACCTAAAAGTTCATACGTGAAAGCACATCTGTCAGGGATGTCTTCTCCCAGTTCTTCATGTGTAGGTTGAACCAGGCTTTTACCAACCTTGGGCCTTCCTGGTGGGTTAGATTAAAACTCCCATTATCTCTGGAGGAGCCTTCAGCTTGAGGAAGGCTGTGTTAAATAAACAAGCAAAGTCTGTTTCTTTTTTAGCACGGTTAAAATGACAGGGCATATGGAGACAAGGAGGAGAAGCTCTGTGCGCTGGTTTCTGTTTTCAATGCTCTTCCCCCTCCTCCTTGGTCCCTGGAGATGGAGAGGCTGGTAGCAGAGCAGATGGGTGATCTGAGAGAAAATTCACCATGAGGGAAAATGGAGCCCCTGCCCTCCCACAAGGAGGGCTGCAGCTACATCTTCAGGACATGGTGTTACCAGACGAGCCCTCCTGTGGGAATACTGCCCCCTCCTCCTCCCTGCCACCCACCAGACTTCTTGAAGATGTTTCGGCCCAGGGTTCCAGTGCAGCTGAGGAGACTGGCAAGGGCCCATCACTGACTCTTCTTTTGTGTGGAATTAACCAGGAGAACACAAGCAAAGCTGTGTTGGGTCTAAATGAAGGACTACCTAGCCTAGTGTTCTGTTTTCACATTGGACAACCAAATGTTTCAAAGAAGCCCACAAAGAAGCTGTGAGGGTAAAAAGCATCCTCTTGCCTTCATGTTCCCTGCAAGTAGTCCCAAAAATTGCATTGTTTCTAATACTGGAAGTAGTATACAGCCATCTCCACCAGGCCCCCCAGAAATCTTAGTTTCTGTGCGTTTCTGTCATCTCCTTAACCTCACACCAGTTGAGCGCCATCACTACGAAATCTTGTGGTAGCAAAGGCCACATTTCACTGTGAATTTTGTGAATAAGTGCTTTCTTTCCCCCCTGCCCTGAACTCCTTACCATTCATCTATCTCAGATTATCCTATGTACCAGTATGTATCCTATGTACAGAGAGCAAGAAACTAATTTGTCTCTATATATTTCTCCCCCACACCCGTGGCTTGCTTTGCAGTCTCTCACTGGAGCTGTACGGCACAGGGTTTACCACACCAGCTTTTACTCCGAACTTTACAAAGGATGTCTGAGGTGCTGAAGCTTTCCCCAAAAATAGTTTCAGTGCCTTGTATAAAGTTCAAGCTAAAACTTGGAGTGGAATCACTAGCATTGCAGCACCTCAGCCAACAACTCCCGCTGCAGATTCCTGGGTTATTTCTTCACCTAGTTTAGCATGCAATATTATGAAAAGTGCCAGGACTCAAGACTGATTTAAAGCTGTATGTTCTCACCTGCAAATTACTGCTACCATCTCTGCATATGCAGTGTTGATTAGTACACTTTGCATATGTTCAGAGAAACTATTGTGTGTATTTGTTAGGATTTCTGCACTGAACATTAATTCCACTGTGCAGCATAACATCAGCCTTTGTAATTCTTTTATGATTACAAGGGAGCCAATGGGATTCACTGAAATTACCTTCTTATGCTTTAAGGCTGCAATTGGGACTTTGGACATACGGTGGGAGACCAGTTTCAGCCTGAAAATAGAATTCAATTTCAGCAGGGTTCTCTAGAAACCCTACTCCTAATCACTTCGCTTGGGAGAAGCATTTTTAAGCACTATTGTTTCGGAAAAATAGCCAACAACTTAATAATGGCCCCATGAAAAAAGGGGCGTAGACAACTAAGGATGTCCAGAGGGGCATCCTGAAAACACTCGAAGGCCAAATGGGACCCCAGGGGACAAGGTTTCTTGCCCTTTGGTTGCAGGAGAATCCTCTTCTCTTAGTTAAGCGACTGTTATCGAACTAAGATCTCTGTAAATTTCCCTAACTGTATATGCTCCAATTCAGAGTCTTTTACCTTTGAGAAGCAAAGTAGGTATATATGGACCTACAGAGAAATAACCGGACAACTTCATGATTGGTTTTTTTTTTTTTTAGATGTAAATGATCCTTGCAAGAAAGTGGCAGCCATAACCGTATTTGCCTCAAAACATTACTTGTGAAGTTTTGCTCAATTTGCACATTTCCATTCTCTTGTGGCAAAACCCCACAAAAACATCTCTTCCTCTTGCAAGGCACGGAAAAGAAAGCTGTGGCTTCTTGTCCAGGTCTAGAAGGATGAAACAAATAAAAATATGTGAATGTCAAGCTACATCTTCTGAGGAGCTTGTTGGGACTAAGAAGGCCTTGGCCCCTCCATTAACATAGTACAGCAGCTCCAAGCACAAGTGCTAAAATAAAACTCTTTTATCAAGGATAAAACAAGGAGTAGCGGCATCTCCCTGGGTAAGTGAGCAAGGTCAGTTTTAGAAGCCAGAGGGGAAGGCTGAGAGGAGGTGGCTCGCTGTCTCCACCTTCTGTGAAGTGATAAGGGCCTTGTCGGTTTTGAGGCAGGCCGAGGCCCACCCAGAGCCACCAGCAGCCCTGTCCTTCCTTGGCTTTGGCACAGAAACAGTCCCAGATGTGGAGGCGGATTGTTTTGGTTCCTTTCTTCCCCACAATGTGACATATCGCTTTGGCAACAGCTTCTTATCCAGCAAGTAATTCACTCAAACATTGTGGTGGTTGTTTTCCTGCTTAATATATTCCAGCACTCGCACTGGGGAGGAACGGCAGATGGCAGGGCCGACCCAAGATACTTGGCTGTCTGAAATGAAGGACACAGTGGCTGTTTGATGTATGGAAGGGGGCTCAGCTGGAACCTACCTCCAGCACTGTCAGGATAACAAGGGCTGCATAGGCCAAGCTATGTAACACAGCTCGATTGCTCCAAGACAGGGAAGCGGTCGACAACTGAAAAGCAACATTTTAGGGCTGTCTCTGGTACTTCCCTCTCAGTTTTTCCCACTTGAGGTGGCTGCCTCACCCTGCTCAAAGGTAGGGCTGGTCCTACCAGCTAGTCTTCACAGCTCACATGTAGGATAAGATGGAAATCTATGCCATGTTTGTCCCAGTTATCTTGACACTAGAGGCATATTAATCTTGGGATGAGACAATTACCATATGCTGAAGCTCTCTATACTCACCAAGAAAAGCCCCAACGTCCTGCTACTTGCTTTCCAAGTTGACTTTTTAAATCTGCACATGTGCAGGAAAACACTGGCGTTGTTCAGGTGCCAATCTTAAATCTCCAGAACAAACACCTTTGTGTAAGACACAGAGACATCTTGGAACCAGCAAGGAAGTTGGTGTTCATGTATTTCCGTAAAAGATGGAAGAACATTTTGTGTCATTTTAAAATCTAATCCGGTAGTAAGTTGCAACAAGAGTAGGCCAATCGGATCAATGGGGATTTGTTAGAGTGACACTTTTGTAAACTCCACAGATTCAACTGGGCCTAGAAATTCATTGACTGCTGAATTTCAGCCACTACTATGGCATAAACTTTTGCAGAAGCCCCTTCCTGGGATGTGTGGACTGTTGCATTAAGTTGACAAGATGTTTGTCCACACGGAATGTAGTTGGAAGAAGCAGAAGGACTGCACTGAAGGTTAAGGTTATGGGGAGAAACACATCAGACTGTGGGCTAAAAATGCAATTATGAGTCCCAGAGTAGAACCTTTGAATCAACATGATAAAGGAACTGTAGTGTCCCATTGATTGGATGTGGCTACTCTAGTTTGGATTAGCCACTTCAGTGAACACACTTAAACTTTTCAGATGATGGGCTGCTCCTCCCATTATTCCTCACCACCACCTGCCTCTAGTCTAGTGTGAGTTAGGAGTTATATAATATGGTTTATTCACGAGGTAGATGCACCCAGTTGTGCCTAATTATCGACTTAATGCCTTTACCTGGTCATTACAAGGAGATGTCGCTTCAGGTTGCAGTCACCTCTGGACGGAGTTAAGAATCCACATGGCTGCTGGTACTGTAGTACCTGGTGAATGAACCAAATCATAAACCCTGACTTGTGCTAGCCCAAGAGGCTGCTATGTCCCTGTGCTGTTTCTCCTCTACTTAACAGAGCCAAA
Organism: Phrynocephalus versicolor; assembly: GCA_023846285.1. Classification (NCBI taxonomy): domain Eukaryota; kingdom Metazoa; phylum Chordata; class Lepidosauria; order Squamata; family Agamidae; genus Phrynocephalus; species Phrynocephalus versicolor. Next base: position 13,497,086 of record JAHTLZ010000111.1, on the reverse strand, counting down.
AATAAATTCTGTATTTCAGACAGTCAATGTGAGTGTGGTCGTATGTGTGTGTAACTGGCAATCTTTTGGTCTTAAGAACAGGAGTGTAAAAATTCCAAAAAGACCACAAAGTGGATCAAGGCAACAGTCTCAAGAGGACTTACTTCACCTCCCATGGCCATTACCATCAGTTTCTGGACTTTTGCTTACAATATTTCTACATTATCTTTAGAGGACATGTACTAAGCCTGAAGAAATGGAGTTTTATCCACAAAAGCTTGCATTTTGTTTAATTTTTAGCAGTCCAGTAAAATGTATCATCCACTCTGACATTTGTGCAGCCTTTCCCTTGTTCTAGACAGGTAATTCCTCTGCCAGTGCGTCAGAGTACATTGTGTAACTATTCTGTGTTTCCTTCCTTGGTAGATTTTATATTTTTAAATAAAATTAAACATTAAAATTAAACAGAACAACCACAGAATGACCAGGGACAGCACCACTGTGTGAACGAGCCCTTAATTAAATGGCCCATTAATACTGCACAGCTTAATACAGCCTCCCTTCAACATGCCAAACCTTGATGGAGCATTGTAAAGCTCTGGAACTACTCTATACCGTTCTCTGATTCTGAGGTACATACCATATTCTCTCTCATGGATGCTGCCATGAGGACTGGAAACTTGTTCCTTCCCTGAATTGGAAGCTGAGACCTTTGAGATACTAGGTTCTGCCTGAGATCCTACATTTTGTACGTGGAATGCCCTTCATCCTCACTAAACCTCTGCTATAATAGCAGGAAGAATGGGCAGCTCTTACAGAAGCTAATCCCTATTTTGTGTTCAAAGTAATTATTTTTATTTTTCTGCAGAGACACAGAAACAGACACGAAAGCTGTTGTTTGCGGATGTCGTTCTCTTTGGTCTCTCCGTTGCTTCTGATTTCTGTTCCTCCTCCTTGTCCTTTATGTACAGTTCAGCTGGGCAGATGGCTGCAGACTGGGCAGCTGTGCCTGTTCCCTTTCGCTGTTAACAGCTAAGCGTGGCAGATTTGACTTGGGTGTTTGTTCTAAGTGGCTGGTTCTTTGGATGTGCCGGAGCAAAGGTTATTGGAGGCTCCAGCATTTGAGGCTCATTAAATTTAAATTAGAGGAGGATTTTACCCCCCCTCCCTTTCCCAGTGAGATGAGGGAATCTATTTATTAGCAAACTGGCAAGCATCAGATTCTGTAAGATGGAAGCAAATTCACCCCCTGCTTCGCCATGTGATCAGAGCAACAGAAAAGCAGTCAGACTATGACATTTTTAAATTTTGGACTCAACTTCTCTGCTTTTTCCCTCCCCCTCGCCTGTACTATTTTGGGAAGCAGGCTGAGTTTTTAATGAGCAATCATCCCCCTCCCCCCTATATTTCTCAACTGATGAGATACCTTTTGTTGCATAAAATCTTTGCAGCACTCTTCGCCAGGTTCCTTGATCCATCCTGCAGGAATCAGTAAAGCAATAGAGTCAGAAGGACTCAAGAGTCTCAAAGCCCAGGACTTTTTGATTGACAGGGGTTATGACACCATCCATTCTCCCCACCCCCTCCCCGGGCTCCCTTGTTCTTTTCCTGCCTCACAAACCCTGGGAGGGAAATGGATATTTCCCAGGTTCAGTTTAATCCTTGCAATTGCTCTCTGTTGTAATGCAAAATATTTGAGGGTAGTTTGGTCTGGAATGGGCAGGTAACAGTCAGTGTTGCAAAAGACCATCTCTTCATTTATAGGTTTGCCCTTCCTTATGATGGTGGAACAGGATTCAAATAGTTATGCAACTGTTGACATGTATAAGGACTATCTCATCTTCTCCAAGAACTGTCTAGTCGGCAAAGCTGCGGTTGCTTGCCAGCAATCTGTGGGTCAGCAAATGACCTAAGAAAGCTGTTCACAAGAGGCCAAACTGGCAATATTCATCTGTTGTGGCTCCCTTCCCTGTTTTTCAAGGTCATGTCTTTTGCTTTTGTGCTTTACTGCCCAACAACCATTTGATATTGGAGTGGCCATTGCAATATCTTGTTCTGCTAAATCTCTCGCAGAGAAAGTCTTTCTTTGAGAGTGAGTCTTTCTTCTTGATTCCCTCCTTTCTGGACACACACTGATCATACATCCTGAGGCCACTACAGCAATGCGGCTAGATGCTGGTGTACATACATGCGTGAATACGAATGTGCGAGAGGCAGACTCGAACGATGGTGAAACACAGGCAGAATATGAAGCTGCACTTTCTAACCTGGCGCTGTCCACATTGGTGGGGTTACAATTCCCATCATCCCCCGGCAGCATGCCCAAGCTCGTCGTCGAACCTCCGGGATGGGGAAGGTAGGCTGAAAGGGTTACTGGTATAGATTGCAATGCAGCAGCTTTCCCGTCGCTGGCTACTGGCCACTGTGTGTCTCTGTGGATGCTGGAGCATCTGTGCAGCCTTCTGCTGCTCATTGCAATTGGATTGGGACAACGACCTTATAAATCATTTCCTGCTGCAGCCAGGTGTCTCCCCACCACCACCACTCAATACTAAACTACATTGACTATATGTAAAAATCCATGGTCAGCATCAGCTCTTCTCTTCGGCCTTGCATGTAAAATAATGTCCCCAAGGTTCTAGGTAAAGGTGTACTCTGGGAAAATTAATTTCCCATTGACAAGATGGTGGCAGACACAGTAGTGCTCCAAGCACCACGCGTAAACTGTATTTGCTGTTAAAAGTAATTAATAATCGCTTTTCTGTCTGGCAAGGACCCCAAAGTGATGCACAGTCGATATTCTTTGAAGACAGATTAAAAACCATTCTGAAAGCCAATTTAAAATGAAAGCGTATGCGGAACAATGGCTTTGACCTCCCAACATAAGCTGTGCAAAGATGAAGCCAACCCGATTTCTCCCGGGGAGGAGTCCCAAAGCTAAACAATTGCTCCAGGAAGCCGCAACTCATGAACTTAGAAGTGGGGGCAGGGGACAAGTCATCATTGCTATAATGTCTGACAGCATCCCAGGGAAACAACCCCACCAAAAGCAAAGGGGGTGTGGGGGGGAGAGAGATTCAAATACAGGGTCTGATCCAGGGACCCAGCATTGCTCAGACTGCAGGGTTTAAGCAAGAAAAGAAGATCACAAGCTGTGGTCACAGCCAGGTCCTGCCACTTGGGCTGCCACGCCGCCGGGCATGAATGTCACTCCCTGAGAGATAGGGAGAGTGGGTCAGCCCTTCCATGTCACATGGAAAAACGGTATATCTGAATTTCTGCTAATTGCTGGAAATATCCAAATGTTCTAAATGGCCTCTTGGCAAGCTACATGCAGCTTGCATTAACTACAGAGGGACACTTGTACGGTTCTTATGCCCAGATGCTCATCCTTTACCAAACCCATCTGGCTTCTTGTGTTTTAATTGGCAGAGGAGCCAGGCTGTTCCCTTCTGCCTTCATTAGAACACATCTGATCCATTTCCCCATGGCAAAGCCAGACTCTCGCAAGACCTCGAGATCTGGAAAACGAGGCAGAAGAAACATATCTTTGAAAGGACTTCAGACAGATCGGAACCCAACAGAAATGGATCCCAAGCACAACAGGAAGGGAAAGATTCCAAAGAGAGGCGCTTAAGATCCCTTGCCCACCATCATTTTGGGGAGAGATGAGAAAAGTCATTATTTCAGACTGCAGCTGCTAGAATAAGAGCCAGTTTGGCTACAGCCTTTTCTGATTTGTACTCCAAAAAATTAATTTGTCCCATCTCTGATTCTAGGGAGTGTTAAAGCTCAGAGATAGTAATGGGAGCTGATAAATATGTTGAGCATTGATCCTTCCAGGGCAAGGGTACTGCCAGTTAAGCTGTTCTTGATGCAATCACCCCCCTACCTTATTCACAGATTTACACAGAGGCAGTCTTCCATTTATAATGTTCCTGTATTTTCCATCTTTCTTCCTCACTGCAGAAAAGCCCATTAGAACAGAAAGTCAAAATAAATGGACTGTGTTAACCTGGTGGTGGCACTAAACCCACCAACTGGAAACACCCCGAGATGGTTCTCTCCATGCCGAAGCAGTTACTTGGCTAAGCCGTTTCCGAGTTACCATTGGAGGACACCACAGCTCCTTGCAACATGAACGAAAGCAATTGCCGTATATCATTCTGCCCTCTCCATTATGTAGAGGGAAACTTTATTTTCCATTTTAAGTATAGTATTAAAAATAAATACATGGTATATGGAGATGTGGCCATCCTTGAATCGGAGAAAGAGGGGAGTACACAGTCAACTGGAGGCAGAAGAGAGAGATCTGGACCAGAGGGAGCAAAAGTCACCTTGAGAAAAGGTAAATCAGGGGAGGCAGGGGATGTAAGAAGCAGAGAATATTGGGAAAGGAAGGACAGACTTTTCTCGCAACATTTCTTCATAGCACCAAATGCTTTACAACCCTTCGCTCATCATCGCGACAGTCCTCTGAGGTAGGTCCTTAACAAGTTTCAGTTTCACAGAAAGAGAGCCTGAAAAAAGCTGCTTTTACAGACTCTCAGCACTCCTTAGCAGAAACAGCTGCCGCCCCTGTTGGCTGGGGATTCTGGGAGCTGTAGTTCCTACAATTGCTTTCCTAAGCTTTGGGTAGGTAGGGAGCAGACTGAGAAGGAACTGCTCATGGCAACCCATTCAGACTAAGGTTGTGGTCAGGCAGGAAAATAGCTTGCATTCTGGAACACTCAAGATACAGTCCAGCGCAAGCTATTTCCTTGCAGAGAGACAACATAGAGGAGGTTGTAAACTAAAGCAACCCTGATTCATAGCCAAGCTGGACCTTCTTGGTCCAGTGGTTGGGCTACTCTTTTTTGGTGGTAGGGAGGAGTGATTCCTGCAGGGATGGAAGGAACACTTGAAGAGAGATTGCTGAAGTGAGCCTTGCTAGTGCAATCAGATGGGATCCTTTCTCATCATCTGAATGTATCCTAAATCACCCTAAATCTTAGACCCAGCTCCTCTGGCCTCAGGTCTAAGGTCACACAGTCATAAAATCCATCTGGGAATACCATTCCATGTGTCAATCCACTTGCACCAGGTGTGGAAACACTGTCTATGCGGATAGCAGTGAACCACACTTAGCACCTATGTTATGCACTACCTCGTGCACTCATAAATCAGGGCCCAATAGGGACATATACAGTAGAGCTTTCTTGAATACAGGGAACATACCTTGCCAACCTGAAATTCCATGCAAATTTGGCAGTTTTTTTGGTGTACCTTCTTTCTTTCTTTTTAAAATTTATATCCCCCGCCCCCAGTTCATGATTTTTTTTATTTTCCGGCAGAAACTCACATTTTAGGACTGAGGCATGTTCCTGCTTTTGTTATCAGAATTTGTGTTGGTGCCATCTAAAACAGACATCCATATAACATCTAACCCCCTCCGATTCATGAATACTTAAGAGTTATCCTGCTCGTCATCTAGTTATTTTGCCCCTATGGTGGTCAGTCAGGTGCTGATGGGAACCCCACAGGGAGGACATGGGGAGCCCACTTGTGTTCTCTGGTGATAGATATTCAGGGGCTGATTGCCCTGAGATCAAAATACAAGTGATGCCTCTTTGTCTATCCCCATTTTCCTCCCGGGGATGCAACTCCTTGGATGCTCTGTGCATCGGAGTTTGTAAATGAGGCCTGTGATTGCCTTCTGATAAACCGATCACAAAATCAAAGCAAGCTAGTTTTCAACACCCATGGTAGATACCCTTTTGCTTGGAAGAGAGCACTGCTTCTCATGGCATGCTAATTTAGCCCTCTGTTATTGGTGGTGATTTATAGGCATTAAAAATAGCAGCTAATAAAATCTTGTTCTCCATCGGTTAGGAAGGCAAAGATTCACACTAGGAATTTTATATTCCTGGTATTGGTAAAAATGACACATGTTATGGTGAGCCAGATGGGAAATCATGAACATATCATAACACCTATATTGTATATAATAATATTATCCTGCTTCCTAAACACAGGTTGGTACTGCATATACACAGAAACGCCTGTGCGGTATCTGCTCAGGTATGGCTTTGTTTCTCTTGCTCAGAAGTCCAAAACACCCCACCTTGCTCATGCAGTTTACATATTATTAGTGATCTGCTGAACTGAGGCAAGTGTCCATTTTCTGCACAACACCGGGCATTGGGCTCAGTTTCTTTGCTGCCTCTTCCATTTTATTGTTTTGGTTGCTACCTGCAAACAGGGAGTCAATGAAGGCTTGAAAACCCACCACAGACTTGTTAGGCTTCTTTAAAAAGAAGCACCAGCTGTTAATTCAACCACCCACAGGCTAGAATGGTCCAGTAATGCTGGTATATATGATAGCACATCTCTCTTTAGTCCTCCCTACAGCAGTGATCCCTTTATAGAACAGCTGAAGGGCGAATTAAAGAACAAAGGATGGACAGGAAGAGTGTGTCTATGTCCAACCTATGTTCCATTAGCTACCATAGGTTTCAACAGCCAGTAACTCTGCCATGGGACCATATTGCATCTAGGCATCTGAACTGATGTTCTAGCCACCAGATCTATCTAATACCTTTCCAAGCCCCTAATCCTCTGGTTACCTTGGACTACAACTCCCATCATCCACAGCCAGCATAGCCACTCGGGAAGCTTGCTTCCACTGCTCTTCCTCCTCTGCTTCCCTGCTTAAACATGCAGACAAGAATATTCTCAGTGCCTGGTTTGATAGATTCCTTCTGCTGGAGACTCACCAAAGGAAAGTCCTCTCAGGACCACTGAACTGGGGTTTGCTGGACAATAATCTAAGCGGTATAACTAAATGTGTTCACTGCACAGTGTATTGCATTTCAGTAAATATCTCTGTAGAACTACCACATCTCCTCAAGTTAGTAGGATTGCCCTGAATCAGAGTGGGTGAGTGGATACTTTAGCAACACAACATAACTACTTGTGTGTTGGTGATGCGGGCATCAGGCACCACATCAGAAGAGGCATTCCTTATTCCTCCTCTGAAAAAGTGCAATGCCTCTTCCAGTAATGACGACTCCTCTATTTTACAAAAAAGATGGGCAAACTGAAACCTTTGGCCCAATCTCCAATTCCTTTTGCAAGGACTCACAGAAGACCTCTGGCAGTAGCAACCTGTTTCTTGCCTGGCAGCGCCTTAGGTGGCAAGGAAAGGAAAGAGATTGCAAGTGAGAAAAGGAGGAATGGGAGGAAGATGGGGAAAAGGTCCTTGTATGGAATACAGCTTCCAGAATCTCACAGCCACCATGGATGTCACAACAGAGTCCACAGCAGCTGGTCTCATCTTCAAGAAGCATTCTCCTCCATGCGTGAAAGTAGGGAAGGGAGCCCTTTTTCTAACACAGGAAGTGCCAACTTGCTGACTGAGAAGACAGACTTCAGGTGTTGACTTCCCCCTTGCTTGGTCCTCACGATGAAGGCCAGAGAGTCTTCCAGGTTGGAATGAGTAGATCTGTGTTGGAGTGCCCTGTGCCTTACTTGTCTGTTCTCCAATGGAGCTTCTTGCTACATCATTGTAATGAACTTTCCGTGTGCTACTTAGTTGTTAGCAAGTCAAGTAGACTTACCAGGGGCACAAAGGGAGCATTATACCCCTCAACTTTCTCTGTTTCTGGATTTGTCACTCTCCCACACATACCGAGCAATGAGGTCGAAGAAAAGAACCCCCACTATTCAGAAGGTGGTACGTGTTTTGCTCTGTATGTGAGTCAGAACCCTGGAAAATCCACATCCCATGCATACACAATTTGCTAATGACTGAACCAGGCTTTTGTCTCACTTGGATTCATTACACTTGCACAAGCCATTCTAAGCATTCATCTAATTAATTGGTCTAGGATTTCTTTAAATCAAGAGATGGCGTGTTTGTTTTATTTGGCTTGCATCCCTTTTCTGTGCCGTTTCCTGACTTATGCCCAGGGAACTAGATCAATCCATTGTAGCTACAGATAAATTATATCTGCATCCTATTTGAGAGGTGGCAAGACCTGGCCATTATAAAGGATGGGCAAAATTAGTTACAAGGAGAAGGCTTGGGGGGACAAGTAACTGCTATAACCTGGAGTCCCGATTTTCCATCTCTCTGTCAGGGAGGTGATGTCACCCAATTTGTGACCCATCAATTGCCCTTTGGAATTACAAGAACTAAATCCAATGCTAGTTCAACCTAGCATTGGAAGTAACTCAATGAATAAAGTCCCATTGATTTCAGTGGTCTATTTCAGATAGATTTAAGAATGAATCCAGCCCTATAGCTGCACTGATTCAATCCGATCTTCTCTCTTCTGAAGAGGGTCAAACTACACAATACAAGCAAGCTGTGCACTTAGAGTACAGCTCCTTTAATTGATGAAAGTCCCATGGAGGTGGAGGGGGGCTAAGATTGGATGACACCCTATTAATTTCTCATAACTAAGATTTCAATTTTCTCTCTTTGTTTCTTTCATCTCTCCTTTCTGCTTGCTTTGTTTTGGTATATGGGAGGTAAACATGGCCCTCATTTGCCAGTCGGATGGCTTGGATATACAGCTCTAAGATGCTGTGCTGCCATCTGTCTGTTTCATGTAATTTGACCCTAAATTTGAGAAAGGTGGAAAAGGGAAGGGACGCATGGTGAGGCAACAGTGGGTAGCTGTTATTACAGGTGGCAGAATGGGAGGCAGGTAGATCTGGTTCTAGGGTGGTGTGCGAGACTGTAGCCCTGCATATGCTCCTGCTCTACAACCACCCCATAACTAGAATAGCTAATGGTGAGGGGCTTATGGTAGTCACATTGCCTAAGCATGTGCTGGGCCAGTTGCCCACCTATCCCAAAGAGAAGCAAATAATTCCCTCTAGTCTTCTCACCACAAGAACCACCAAGATTTTTATAGTCATCTTACAGGGTGGTTTGGGCTCCTTATTAAATCAGAAGCAATTTGGATTTTCTGCCGCAGCAATGGTTGTGCCCTTTGCATGAAAATAGGGAGATTTTCCTGTCCTCTCTCTCTCTCTCTCTCTCTTTTTAAGGACTGAAGCGTTTCTTCTAAGGATGGCCTGTGAATCCATGTTCTCTCAAACTCTGTTCCGAGACTGTTGTCCTTTAGCAGTGGCTAAGCTTTCATTGGCTTGTCCACCCTTAGAGAGACACAGCTCATCCTTCTCTGGCCTCTGGATTTTGTTGTCGTTGTCGTCGTTGTCGTTGTCATTGTCGTTGTTGTTGTTGTTGTCCCTGCCCCCCTCCCCCAAATGAAGCTGTCCTTGTCCTGCATCGGAGTTTGCAAGAAGTATACAGTCACCCGGAAGGGTAATAAGGAACATTGCTGTGGTAATTGTAGTCAGGACACACTTTCTGCACGAGCCTGTAGTCTATGCTGTAGAAGGTGATGTAGATACAGATGACCTTGAAGGGCTTGGAGCAGACCCAGGAAACCTGGCTCTGCGTGTGGTTCAGGAAGCAGGTTTTAGAAGGGTCATAAGTACACAGCGTCGTCTTCTTTGCCCTGTCAACTTTTTCAAATTCCACTCGGCAGTTGAAGATCTTGGATTCTTTTGCCTCAATGAAAATCTGCTGCTCCAGATCAAACTCCACAGGTTTGTTGGGGGGCACCAGGCTGACCGAGATGTTCCCTTGCCCGGTTGAGTTGTGCCGGAAGAAGACGTTGACGGTGCCATTCCCATGGTCGACCACTTTACCCGTGATCAAGAGGTTCAGCTTTACTGTCTTGATGTTGGAGTAGAAATCGCCCCAGCCGAATATTTTCTTAAGCCGGCCAGGGCCAGTGACCAAGTCCCTTCGGCTCCGCAAGGGTTGAGGTCCTTGGCCCTGCTTAGACAAGCTCTCTAAGATGTCCCAAAATTCCTGTGTGTTGGTGGAGGCCAATTCCAGGAGGGTTGTGTTTTGGAAGGGTGAAGGGGCTGTTGCCAAAGAAGACTTCAAGGAGAGTTGGCTTTTTTTCTTATATACTCGGGATCTTGGTTGCTCCTTCGGTGGTTTCCCACTTTCTTCCTCTTCCTCTTCTGATGCCTCGTCTTGGCCACAAATCACCTGCATGGGAACAAGAAGACCTCATGATATCCTGAAATGCAGTCTTTTTCTGCCATGTAATTTAAGCTGGCAGGCTGTGGATCTGGAGCAGTGGTTCATAACCTGCCCCCCCAGATGTTCTTGGACTAAAACTCCCAGAAGCCTTAACCACTAGCTGGCCAGGATTTCTGGGGGTTGTAGTCCAAGAATAATATGGGGACCCAAGGTTGGGAACTACTGGTCTAGAGCATCAGCTTGCTCATAATTGTTACTGCAATAGGTTTTTATGTTTTTTCCTACAGAAATTCTTCATTGTAGGTATACAAAATGTTTATTTTCTGTGGAGAAGAGTCAGGGACAAATAATAACAAAAATCAGGGGTGTAGCCTTAGGGAAGGCAACCAGTGGTGCTCCAGGTATTGCTAAACTCCAACTCCCATGAGCCCTAGCAGAACTGTAATCCAAAAATATTGGTGGGCCATAAATTCACCACATTTACAACAAAGAATGGGAAAGAAAAATGTAATAAATTTTACTGAATGGTCCTTCCAGGTTATTATCTTGGACATCTTGGACAGTCACGAGCTCTCTACTCTTGCTTTTATTTATTATTAATAAAAAGTATTTAATAATCACATTTTACTTCCTTGGTTCCCAAACCATTTTTACAATCCAACAGATCTAGAAGGTTTCTCTTTTAAAAATCACATTAAGACAAATTTCAGAACTAATAAACATGCTAAATGGTTCATGTTTATGTATAAACCTCTACTTTCAGATTCAAAGATGCCTTGCAACAAATAAAATCTTTTGACCTCAGGGTAGGTGAAGTGACAATTTCCAATTGACTTCTGCATGCACTTTCTGTTCTCCAGCACGGATGAGATGGGAGTTTTTCACTCTAAAGTTAATTCAGCCACAGTTTAGTGTTGCACGTGAACCCTAAACTGTGGTTAATTTACTGTAAGTACGATAAGCTTCAGTGAAACCACATTGATATTCCATCAAGTTTGAAGCAAATCATAATTAAAATTACCCATGTTCTCTGGCCCAAAACATAGTGAGGTCTACTGTGTTCTTTATTCAAGCATACTTTGGCCACTCAAAAGTCGGAATGAATGCCCCTAACTCATCCTCACCAGCCCAGAGGAAAGGGGAACAGCATAAACCTATGGAGTGATTAATTTCCTTCCAGTCATAATGAATTCTGGCTGATCATAATGACATCCAAAAAAAGGTTGGAAAGGTTGATGCCATACAAAGAAAGCTCATGGCAAACGTTGCACGATTAGAAGATTGGATTAGTTTTAAAAAGCAGAAGATTGATGGCTATCCTAAGAACAGGAGCAAGGATCTTCAATAGGAGCATAATATTATATGTGAATAATTATGTGCTTTCGTGTTACTCTGATTTATAGACATTCTCCTAGGGCAGTGGTGGTGAACCTTCAGCACTCCAGATGTTTCGGACCACAACTCCCACAGTCCTTTGTCATTGGCATTGCAGGCTTGGAATTCTGGGAGCTGTGGTCCAAAGCATCTGGAGTGCCAAAGATTCGCCATCACTGTCCTAGGGTTTTCTGGGTGTAAAATACCCGGAAGTTGTTTATGACCCCCTCATTCTAGTGTCCTCTAGGACTGTGCAGCTTCCCCATGGCCACATCGGTGGCAGTGCCTGGAATGCCATCAGACCCATATGAGCTTGGTGATTCCAGCCTGTCCTGCCCCCAGGTAGCACAGAGGGTATTCAAATTGCCCATCCTGGCTTCCAAACCAAGGGTTCCCAGCCACTGAGTTCAAGAAGGGTCTAAGAGGGTTACAAAATGAGGACATAGATACAGTACTTTTCTTTACAATGGTAGCAGGTATATTTCACAATGAATCTACTGCCATCTTTGTAATGCCATTTGGAGCTGAATTACACAACAGAGTTATCTTGGTGTTGTACTTCCATTAATGAAGAAAGACATCTGGTCATCACAGTCTATGGAAACCTTATTTCTGCTTCCTACCTTGCACAAGCGTCGTTTGTGACTGATTGTACGGGCTTAATTTGTGAGTAGAAATTGGCATGAACCAAACTACAAACCGGGGGGGGGGACATGCACCGGGCTGGTTCATTGTTCAGTTCAGGGAACCCATTTTGCCAAAATGTGATGAAGTGCCTGACTTGTTTTCTGCTCAACGCTTTGTTTTCCTTTGGCAAAAAGGCAGGGACATGTGCAGAGGAGAGCCCAGCTGCTGTTTGTGAAGATGGCAGCAGCAGCAGTGGTGACAGGACCACATAGGAAGGCCACAGGGTCAGTGGGAAGGGGGCAGGTGGGCCACAGCAGAGCAGGTATAGGAAACAAATTCTCCTCCCAGGCATGAACCGGAAAAATGAACCACTAACTGGGAATTTGTGGTGCTTTGTGGATAGTCACAAACCACAAGCCTTCCACAAACCACCATTTTTTCCAGTTCGTGCCCATCTCTGGGAGTATGATTTCTGATCCACCTATCTCTGAGGAAATGTCTTTGTGGTAGGAAAAAAAATCATTTTAATTCAAAAGAATAAATGTTCTTATTAATGTCTACTTTGACTCCTGGAAGATGTTTGGCTGAAAATTCCCAAGCAACTTACCTTTGAAATGGTACCCTCCCTAATCCTGATATACCTTCAGTCTAATATTTTGAACCATTCTAGACTTGGACTAACTGAGCATAACCCCGCCCTTCCACTGAATGAGCGAGAAAGCATTCTTCCCCAGAATGTGGTGGCTTTTGTGTCCTGAACTGTCACGCTGAGGAGAAACTGCCTCTTTCTTTTTGGAGGGAAAGACAACCCACTGAGATTTTACTACAGGCCATGCTAACATTTATTCAATTAATCTGTACAAGGCCGGGAACTTCTTTGATTCAAAGATCTTTAATTGGTCAGCAGCAATAGGGAACGGATGAACATGAGGCAGCAAAGCAAATAAATGGGTCTCTGCGTGTAACCAGCCACTCGCCACCAGCAGTGCTTTCAGAAGAGCGAACGGGTGGGAGAGAGGGAGACATAAGAGTAAAAGAGTTCAATTTACACGGAATTAGACCATTGCATTTGGCACATCCTGCTAGGTGTTGGAAGAATGACTTTGGAAACCACCGCTCCTAGAATTCTTCAGCCAGCATGGGGGATTTTGGGAATTATAGTTTTTTAAAAAAAACCTAACTTTTCCTGACTCTGCACTTCGTTAGTGTGTCTCAACCAGACAAGTTGTACTTGTGAATTAAGATGCTGTGCAAGCCAGACCTTCATCTGAACATGTACTTAGTCGAGGTCCCACAACCTGTGAGGAATCTGACATGGACCTTATGCAAAGCATCCTGAGTACCCATAACTGCTGCTCTGTCCTCCTCACCCTGCAATCCCCGGGCACTAGAAAAGAAGTCCTTCAGGCAGCTTTGTGCTCCAACAGCCCCCTTTTAGAAGACGATATGCCCTGCTTTAATAATCCCGAGGTAAACAACAGCTTCCGTCCTGCCTCTGTTTCATTGCCCCAACCAGTCAGTTCGCGATAAATATTGAACAACAGCCACAAAAACATCCTTCCCAGAATCCTCTCTGTTCTTGAAAAACCTGGTGGTAGCTTAATTCCATGTGTTCCAATTTAGAGCGAATTTAGCGCCTGCTGGGACTTTACAAAACAGATCCGACTGAGCAGAGATGGTTTATAACTTGATCTCTGCCCTGTATTTGGTTTATCGCTTGTACTGGAAAAGGCTATGCATTCTCTCTGATGTATGCTCTACTGGAACGCATAGGAGAGGAAGAGCTTCTAGCTACAGAAGGCCCTGCTTAAACTTCCACCTAGTTGACTCTGAGGCCAAGATGCATATTCTGTATTTATTATTTATTCAAAATATTTTACCTTGCCTTTTCCTTAAGAAGGACCCAAGGGGGCTTGTATCATGAAAAGGCAATATTTAAAACTAAAAAAAACAATGTATACAAATACTATAAACAAACAAGAACCACTCTGAAAAATGGTAAGTATAAGCAATATTTAAAACGTAGTAACACATAACACATAACAATCCAGAATAACAATCCGGTCTTTTAAAAATATGGTAGGACCCCAGTATCCCCTGGGGATTGGTTCCAGGCCTTCCCGTGGATAATGAAAACCGTGGATAAGAGAGAACAGGCAAAATAATCAAAACTGCTGTTTTATTACAGTAGCTTGCTTTATGGCTGCTGTTTTGTGACAGTAGCTTGCTTTATGGCTGCTATTTTATGATATTAGCTTGCTTTGCAGTTGCTGGATTATGTATTTATTTTTTCCTTTGCCAACCGTGGATAACTGAATCAGTGGATACGGGGGTCCTACTTAAAATAGACATGCTTTAGCAGTGGGGTATGGGAAATACGGATTTGGGGCTGCAGGGGCCAGGTGCAGTATAGCCTGCACCAGTGGCTATACTGGGGTGGAATGGATGGAAACTGTGGTCCAGTGACATTTGGAGGGGCACATTATCACCCATTGATTTCCCAAAAAAGTAGTCATGTTAGTTTGTTTGAAATCACTGCAAAAACAGATGCAGGGAAAGAAAAGGGGTGGGTGTGACAGAGTAATATTGTAGAACATAAGTGAAGAACAGCTGGCTGGATAGCTCAGCGAGTTAGGTCTCTGGCTGCAGAACCAGAGGCAGTGAGTTCGATTCCGCACTGCGGATCCCAGAAGAGCCAGCCTATGCTTCGGGAACTTGACCTTTCCGAGGCTAATAGGGCATTTTGGAGAATCAAAGAATGCATGTGGCAATAACATGTTTGAAAATACAGAGGGCTAAAATGTGTATAATGGATCCAAAGAAGCATAAGCATGCTCTGTCTAGTCAGTGAAGAGGGATTGCGTAAAACAGGTAAAAGGCACAAATGTACCTATTAGGGAGAATGAATAATGTGCCTACATTTCAGTGTGGGAAGAAGGATGTCTCAAAACCTCAAAAATAAGGTTTGGAAGAAAATGTAGGTGGGATTCAGAGAAACAGAAGAGAATTGAGGCAGAGGGGTTTTCACAGCACAATCTAAAACAGGGCTGTAGTGTCAGAAGATTCTGGTTAGTGCTGGTAAACCTCAAGGACAATCCAGTGTCCTTTCATGAATGGTCCAAATGAATGCTCTTACTACTACTTCGTCCTCCTCCTCCTCAGAAATCGAAAGATTTCCATTCATTTAAAGTTGGTCCTTGATTAATTCACAGCAAGAATGACCTGCTATTTCCCACTGTTCTGTCCGACCGTTTGAAAATTGCTGGTAACATAGCCTCATTTAGCGGCTCCTGTCAAGTATGCATCTGCAGTGCTATCTCACAACATTTTGCTGCCTGAAGCAGAACCAAGAGAAGAAACTGCCTCCCCTCCTCTCCACGCACCCGGTGTTAGAACCAACAGTCGCTGCATCAACTCCTGCTTTTATTGCTGCCCCCTCCATCTACATGCTGCTGCCTGAAAAATGTTCCTTCCAGCACAACAGGCCAGTCAAACCCGCCTATTTTTTTTAAAAAAAACTTGTCAAGTACTGTATAAAGAAGAAAGCATGACATATGCATGTAGAGAGAGACCAGCTGAAGCAATGGGTCTTCTCATACTTATTCAAATCCCACTGACTGTGTTATACCAGCAGCTGGATTTAGCCTTTAAGATTTTTCCCAAGGCTTTGGCTCCTCGTTGGAGACTGTTTCTTCCAGCAATTGTTAGCTACTTCTCCAATGTGCTGCCTTCCAGATGTTGCTGGTCAACAGTTCCCATCAACTTTGGCTATGAGGGTGGCTGGGGTTAATGGGACCTGCAGTCCAAGACAGCTCCACAACTGCAATAGCTGCAATCTGTTCCCTAGCATTGCTCCTGATCTGGGAAGTCTGTATTCATCTTAACATTCTATTAGGTTTATGGGTTTCAGCACCTTAGGCCATTGTTCACCTAATGGCCTACTGAGCCTATTGTCCACCTAAACAAGCTTATTCAGGCTATTGTTCATTTTACAGCCTATTTCAGACCAGGGTGACATGAGGTCAACGTGAACTATAAAACGAGGACTCGCAACTAGCTGTCCTCAGACTGACAAAGCTGTTTGGATGAACAGCGAAATGTTTCCATCTCTCAAGAAGAAGTCCAGTTGCCACGACTCAACTTCCAGATAAACTCACCTGGATGACTGAGAATCTTCACAGATGTATTCTATTAGGAATGATAGCCTCATACATGGTCAGCCCATTTTGTCCATCTAGCAGGATTGTAGTGTCTGTTTCCTGACAGGCAGCACCTGCAGCCCCTCTCCAGAGTTTTCCAACCCCTGGATCATCTTTACTGGACATTCTGGGGAACAAGACTCCCATCTTCTGCATGCGCTCTGCCACTGATGTCTATTACCCCCCCTCCAGGCCCAAATATATAAATTAAACTTCTTGTGCCCAGCATTCAGTGCATGGTCCTTGATCTTACAGAACAAGCTTCCTACGGTCTGGTCTGCCAAAAAGATGGACCAGGAAAAGGGGTGGACAGGGGGCAGATGTTGACGCAAGATTTTTATTATGACAGTGGTGTCCAAACTTTGGCCCCCAGATGTTTTGGGTCACAATCCCCACAGTCCTTTGTCATAGGCAGTACAGGCTTGGAATTCTGGGAATTGTGGTCCAAAACATCTGGAGGGCCAAAGTTTGGACACTCCTGCATTATGGTGACAAGCAGGGAACCCTGTAGCATGCTTGCCAGGATGACTAAAATATGAGAATGTTGCAATATTCATTCCCTCAACCTGGGCATTTATTTACTGCTGTTCCTGTCTTCCTCTGCAAAGCTTAATAAATCTATTTGGAAAGCAAATATCACTCACTGTACTGAGCAGAACCTTCTCCCAGGTAAGGAGTCCCAGGTACAGGACAGCAGGTATGAAGAGAAGCAAGGCAATGTATATATGTTTCAATCTAGCACTTTGGTTGCAGCAGCAACATATACTGAGTTCATTTATATATCTTCACTCACCCTCTGTTTTCCATTTGTAAAATGGGCAAGCCGCAGCTCCCACCATTCATAGTGGCTGTAAAGGCAAATAAACCAAACCAATGGTTGTAACCATTTTAAAATATAATAGATTTTTGCAAAGAAATTACTACTTCAAAGAGTGGGTGGATTTTTTTAAACACCCAGGGTGATCTCTCAAAATTACTGCCTGCAGGTAAGATCTGTGTCTTCTCTAGATCTCTAAATAGCTCCCACTCAGTTCATTTATGCATTATTTGGCCCAACCTACATTGCAAGGTTGTTGTGACAGGATTGCTTACACAGCATCTGATCCCTGTATTTTGAAAAGAGAGGTATTGACTTGAGTTTGGTTTGGCAATTTATACAAATCAAATCAGAGATGTAATGTGTAATTAGGCATATTTTCTTCATTTTGCACTACAGTACTCAAATGGCTATTAGCCAATTGTCATGATAAGCCAAAGAGGGTCTGCACAGTTTGAGGCACTGCGCCTCCATTGACAAAGGACTTTTCTATTAGGTTGCACTGAGATAAACAACATTTGATCATCTATATAATGGAACTTGGTCTCCCAGAAATGACAAGTATGGCTAATGATAAGGCATTATGGGAACTGTAGTTCCAAAAACCCAAGCGACCTAAGATTCTCCCCCTCTACATTATTCCTGGTTTTTCAGATCCCTGTAGTATCCAACAGACCTTTTACAGAGAGGTGGGTTAGAACCTGAGAGGGCCATTTGTTGCCCTCTCTAGTTGTTAGACTGAAGCCCCTCCTAGCCTAAGCTGTCACTGTCCATGGGAAAAGATGCTTGGAGATCACGCCCAATGCTCATTTCTTGACTAGAAGATCAACTTTGTGTGAACTTTCAGTGAAAGGATGACAGGATAGCTGTGAACAAGGTGGTAAAAGAGACACTGTTCTACATAGGACCATTGGAAGACTGAAGACGACTGGATTGAAATCTCATATCTGCCACGGGTTCACCCAATACTTGTGGCTGTCCCTGTTTACATTCTCCTCATCTAGAAAATGGGGACAGTGGTTCCCTGTTTCAGCATTCTGCTTGTACTTTCAGATCCTCTCTTCTCCAAACAACCAAAACACACTTAACAAATATCTTTTTAAAAATTACAAAGCAGTCAATGCTCCCATTACATTTTTGTATCTCAAAAACGCACTGAAACATTTCATCCATTTGTGTAAGATCAAACAAAAAAATCATTAAAAGCCTTTGGGGATCAAATCATTTTGCAGCATATTATAGATTATCTAGCTAAAATGGAAGAATTTCAAGGCAAAGACCTCTCCTTCACCTTGTATAAAGATCTTGTTGAGTGTCTCCAAATGGACTGTACGTGTTTGATGGAAGGTAATAGGCACACCCTCCCCTTACTTGGGAAAGTTACTTTTTAGTCAACAACTCTTAGAATTTCTCAACCATCCTGGCCAGTAATGCCATGCTAGTTGAAAGATTCTAGGACTTTCATCCAAAAAGTAACTTTTTCAAGATGTATCTGCAGCCCATCATAAGGGATGACGAGGCTGTCATTGATAGAGAATAGGGATGACCACCCAATGAAAAATGAAACGCTGTTTCATCATTTTGTTAGCTAATAAAATGAAACGAAACGTAACGAAACCAAACGGGGAAGCAACGTTTTGTTATTAATGAAACAAAATGGCATTTTTTTTTTCATTTAAAATGAACCGATTCATTTTGCTGTAAAACTGCTCCCCTGGGTCCTAGAGGCACTGATGCATCTAGGACCCAGGGGACTTGTTTTAGAGAGTAACGAATCGGTTCATTACTGTTTCATTTTGTACAATTTAAAAAAAAATCATTTCTAACAAAACAAAATGAACCACGGGGGGATGAAACGAAACAAAACCCAATTTTTCCGTTTTGTGCTCATCCCTAGTAGAGAATAGAAGGACTGGATACCATCTCGGTGAAGCACCTGGACTCCTAGAGAGCTCAGTGGTTTAGGTTTGTGGCTGCAGAGCCAAACGTTGGGAGTTCAAATCTCAACAGGGCCTCCTTGACAGGTGCTGGACTAGAATCCATACAGTTCTAAGGTCATTCTTATTGTTGTTAAATTGGTTGCCTTTTTTGGCCACTTTTAGCCAAAATGGTCAGGAATGAAGTCCTAGGGCAAATGCTGTTACAGTGCCCTGTGTCTGCGACACTGTAAAACACCTTCATATGTTGATCCCAGTAAGCCGTCTCCCGGTTCTTTCCAAAGCAGACCTCTAATAAAAATGGAAAAGTCCCAATTCTCCTCTTGGGTGTCCTTCGTGTTATGTAAATGTCTGCCAATTGTAAACAGGCCTTTTGCCTGGCATAAAACACGAGGTTTTTCCTGTGTTGTTTCTTGTCGTGTTGTATTTAAAAGGTAGATGGGCAAAGATGCCCAGGTCGGAAGCAATCCCAGCCTCCCACCAGCCAACCCCATCTTTTTCAGCCCAGCTGCCAGCCTCTGCCGTGCCCACAGCCTTTGCCGGAAGATGATTCCATGCCAGATCCATGGGGATTAAGAGCGCTCGGCTGCCAAAGAAAGCTCTGGGCTCATTTCCCCGTGGAGTCGAAATGTGTTTTTGTGTAAAGAACAACAAAACAGCGGAGGAAGGCAGGTAGTGAGGAAAGACTTCTGCTCCTAAGAGCAACACAGGGAGGTTCTAATCCTTAATGACACCAAGCAGCTTTTACAGGAGACAAAGTTGAAGGGGTGACACCCCCCGTCTGCTGGCCTGTCCCCCCAGTTCCTGTGGAAGGACCTTTCTCTCAACCATTTTCTAAGGGACAGCCACGCCACCCTGTTGCAAGACAAATGTCAAGTTCTGTGGCATCTTAAAGACTACCAATTTTTAAAAGCTTTTTGTGACATGGAATGCTGATGAGCTGGTTCAATCCTGTGTGATTATTTGGTTTTGTTTATTTGTTTTTGGGGAGACTCACAGCCCATAAATCCGTTAGCTTTTAAGGTGTCAAAGGGCTCGATCTGATCCCAAGCTCAGAGACGATAAGTTGGGAGGGGAAGTGGAGGAGATTGTGTTTTCTCCTACTTCTTAGAAATATTTCTTATTGCCACTTATGCCAATTCCTACCAGGCAAAGCACTCTTCCACCTTCAAATAGAAACACCATTCAGAGAATCTCCAAATAAGTTCTCCTGGTTTCTCTGCCCACAGTTTTAGAAGTCAGCTCGATGGATTCCGAGTGCCGGTCTTATCTCAGCCCACTCCTGTCATCTGAAGTGTTGTGAGTCTATCACATCTCACCGAGAAGAGAGGATTTTAAAATTAACCTTGCAGCTATCCATTTTGACACTGACTGACGCAAACGCCTCCTCTCTGTTGTTAGGTAAACAATGTTGCTCAGGCTTGGCTCACGTTTAAAACCCGGGCTGTTACTTACTTCGTTAGCTGGTGGTTGGTTAAGTTTGGGCAGCAGTTGAAAAGGAGGCACTGGGGATCAGGTAAGTTTTTAGAGAGGATGCTTCTTGGTTGATACCATATAATTGGTTGGGTTTAGCCTTGCCTTGGGAGCTGCATTTACATCTATACAGGGAGACATCTCACTTGGTGATCTCAATCTTCTCTATTATTTAATTGCTGCTCAGTTGCTTCCTTCTGCGTCCCACCAGGTTTGGAAAGATTCTGCACCCCTTGCTCCCATGAGTGACAGGTTATTTGTCCTCTCTTGGGCAGAAAACCTTCCTATAAGTAGAAGCAAGGTACTAGGAGGCCTTCCATTTGTGTTCAGGACAACATGCAGGATGGGTTTCTACCTAGGATTTGACAGCCAGAGGAACTTCATTCCCCCCCCCGCCCGCATCACCACTGGTGTGATTTCTGCTGCTCTTTCATGGGTGGTCAGTGTGGTTTTTGGATTTGTTGTGCCCTGGCTCGGTTGCTTGAGTCAGGTGGGAAGGTTTGCTTAGTAAACAGTTTTGGGCTGGGTACCTCTTCCTTGCTGCACTGAGGTTGAGCGAAATGCTGCTTGTGGTCTGGGGGGCGGAGATGCCAACCTGGCTCTCCCTAGCACAAAGACACAAAGCAGGAGAAACTGCTGCTGACATGAAAGCAGAGTAATACAGAAACACTCCCAGGCTGAACACGCAATACCCTCGCTTCTCTTGGTGGCGGTGAACAGAGCGAATGCTCTCCCTTACAAACAGCCGGGGTTGGACTTGATGGCCTCTGGAGTCTTTTGCGAATTTAGGCTGCCGTAACTCACCTGTCAAAGTTGAGGCACGGCTAGAGCCAAAGAAGCTGGCAGAAATGCCCAGCGTGTGCTAAGAGAAAGGTTACGGAAACAGCAGACCACAACAAATGTTTGGATGCTGTGCGGACAGAAAGGACAGGGTTGTGAGCGAGACGATCCTTGGATTCCCTTCCAGGCAGAGACAAGGGCACGGCATGGCATGACACTCCACCGGCACCACCACCACCCACTCCTCACCCCTGGTTCCATCGGTCACTTACCAGCAGGTAGATGCTGCCCTGGATGAGAAAGATGAAACAGCACCGTGTCAGCTGCATTTTCAAACCTCTGCTTTTTTTCCCCTTTGGTCAGTCTCTGGTCAATCTGTTCAGCCTCTTCTCTCTCCTCCTCCTCCTCCTCCTGGTGGGTGTTGTTATAATCTGGCCTCTGGCCTCCTAGGTTCCCCCCATGCCAGTTTCTTGTCCGGGCATCCCTTTGTTTCCGAATCAGACAATGGGGCAAGAGCTGTGCCTTTTCACTCTCTGCAGCTGGAGACCTCCATGTGTGCCTGCTGGAGGCTTGCTCGTCTTTGCTGGAGACTCCGGTGAAACTCCGGTCTCTCTCTCTCTCTCTCTCTGCTCTGCTCTGCTCTGCTCTGCTCTCCACCAGCTCCCTCCCACTGGCAGGTGCCACCACTGGAAGCAGCGGAGTAGTCCTGCCTTAACCCTTGCCTGCCTGCCCACTCGCCCGAAACTCCAGCAGCACTGGAGAGGAAAAGTTGACTTCCTTGTGGTTTCAGGGAGGGAGAGAGGACACAGTTCTCTCTCCTTCTCCCTACTAACCTCTAGGAAAGGCAGGCTGGAAGGAGCATAAAGGATGGGGGGGGCAGCCGACAAACCCTCCTCCGTGAAATGTGGGAAGCGGTCCAAAGTTTGGTGGAGGTTTGGATCCCGGAGGATGGTTCACCGAAGCTGAGGAAAGAGGTTCCAGGTAGCTTGGAGTTGGTACTGTGTGGACTACAATCGGTATTCTGGATAAGAGCTTAAGGAAGGCCCGAGCTCAACTGGAAATGAATGGGACCTGTCAAAGAACTACAGTTCATCCTAATGGGGCTTTCTAATGGGAAAGCTAATGAGGCATAGGTGGTTTTTGGCGTGCCGGGGGGGGGGATTCTGGGAGTTTTAGTCCACACAAGGAACATTTCCAAAAGTCTGCCTTAGGCTTAGTCATGCATGACTTTGGGATCAGCCCCCAAACTTGTGTTCAATGCCAGTGTTGGTTTTTAGACGGAGTTCGGACAAAGAATAAAGTAACTCTGAAAAACATGCCGCTACAGACAAAAGTGTCCATTGTGGGGATTTTGAGAGCTCTGGTCCAAAAGGGCAGAGAGAGTGAGAGAGAGAGAGAGAGAGAGAGTGAGAGAGAGAGAATTTCACCAGCGGCACCAGCTCTCTGGAATCAGGATAACAGCTTCTAGGGAAATGGATATGACTTTCCTGCCTGTTTGGCTCTGCCATAGAATGGATGCCTTAATAATAGTTTTTTTTTTTAAGTGATGAAGCAGCACACAGGAAAAAAGCACAGGAGAACCCTATTAGAATCGGATACATTTTGCCAGCTTTGAATGACAGGCGGTTTTGTATGGGGATCTGGGCCAAGACATTTTGCAATTTATGAAGGAAACACAAAGGACTTCGCTCACCCCCCTTTAGCAAGGGGCCCAATCCGCCGGGAGCTTTCCGTTTAGACAGCCTCGTTAGGATGAACTGGAGTCTGACAGGTTCCATTCATTTCCAGTTGAGCTGGGGCCTTCATTAAGCTCTTGTCCAGCATAACAATTGTCCTGGTGAAGATTTTGCTCCTCTGTTTGCACTGCTCATGATTCTTTTGTTATTGTGTGAATGCTTTAAACTGGCTTTAATTATGTTTGATTTTAATTGCATTATGTTTCCCACCACCACTACCACCCCACCTCACTTCGAAACCTTCTTTGGGGATGTAAAGAGGGCATATGCATGTGAATGTATATCAGGAATGTGGGTCAGGTTCGTCCATCAGGCCACCTCCATCAAACTGCAGAAAGCAGCTGTGCCTCCCCTTTTCTTGTGGTCAAATCCCCCCCGGCCTTTCTTTAATAGTTTCAACAAATGGTGGGTCAGCTAGAGATGACCTTGAGATGTGGGACTGCAACTCCCAGAGTTCAAATAAGGGCACTTTCTTTTTTCTTTCTTTCTTTTTTTTGGAAAGAAAAAACAAATTAAGGGAAGATGCTGTGAATTAAGGCAGCAATGAGCAAGCAAATCGAAACCAGCAGCCTTGTGATATCTCCCATACTTTTAAGGGAAACCTCCAGCAGATGCAGGTTTTCATTGGGAAGTAGAGATAATGGGAGAATGTAAGAAAATAAGGGGAACCCTGCGGACGAGACTGGGGGCCTGTCTATGGTTTCACAGTGGCCATCTAGATGGCTGTGGGAAGCCCACCAATGAGACATGGATTCAGCTGTATGCTCTCTCTTATGTTCCCCAGCAAATGATATGCAGAGGCATGGAAGTGATATATAAATGGCTGTCTCAGATAGCAATAGCCCTCTGAGCAAGTCTTCATGGGCAACAGGGGATCTCGGTGAATTTGAAAGAATAGGGTGAGGCAATTCCAGTCAGCTCCAGAGTGGCTGGAGCTCAAAATGCATCTGCTGGAGCTCATCTTATCTCTGAAACCCAGCGTCCAGGAGAAGACAGAAGGCCATGTGCCAGTGTGGAGAAAATCCAACCCTGTAGTATCATCAGCAAAGAAACATTCTATTTCAGCAGCTACAAAAGAAAGGTCAAGAAGGCCATAGATTCTGGAGCACCACAGCAGGGGATGACCTTATCCAGCAATGCCTAGAGCAAGTGAGGGTGAGAACTTAGCAACATCTGGAGTGCCAGACATGCTCCATCTCCAACAGTATTGTAGTCTCATTTATGCAAAGATGCTGGGAGTGGCAACTTCATCTCATGAGAGAGAGCACTCCCCTCATCCTGAACGTATTGGATTCCATCCCCGGTGCATCCACTTTTTAAAGAAATCTCTAATATCATAGCTGTAATTGACTTTGCTTAAGACAACTGTAGCCTCCACTGATGGATGGTTTGACCTGGTATAGCACAGCTTCCTGTGTCCCACCAAAAAGATGTATTTCAGCCAAGTCTTCAAAATGGTGGCCTTGCAGACTGGGAGATTATTTTTTTTAAAATAACAATTCCAGGTCTCCTTTTTTCCATCCAGGTCTACCATGCCCTCCTTTAATCCCTGCCTGCAATGCAGCTGTTGGATGCACAGGAAATCCCTGTTAGAGAAAGAGACGGCATCCTTAGGAAAACCAGCAGGATTTAATTGTGCAGCACCTCGAGACTGTAAGTGGCTCCACAGCTTGCAAATACCTTTTTTTATTTCAAATGTATTTGTGCAACATGAAGCAGCAGTAGTACAAAGACCATCCGTCAAGAACGTACCCAAGCAGTATCCTAATGGGTTGGCCCATACCAAATCAAGCCAATTTATCACCCTTGCTTTAAAACCAAACACAAAGTGTTTTCAGATTGGCCTCATCGCTACGTCTGCAAATCCTTTCCTACTTAAACACACATTAATTGCGCAAATTAAAAACCAGACTGCATTGCACAAGCATTTAATACCTTGCCGTTTAAAGTTTCCACCTCCTGATTGGGCAAATCTTGTCTATAATCTTAAACGTTGGGGAAGTGTGTATATGGCTGGGCAGGGAGGGGTTGTCTGTGATTCCTCAGAGATGATCGAGAGGCTCTGGACAGGTTAAGAAGAGGCCTGTGTTTTAACCTCCCAAGATTTGTTCTGGTTAGCATGCTGTATCTGAGGCATGCCCTTCAGGCATGTCCAAACTTTGGCCCTCCCACAGTCCTTTGCATTGGAAGTACAGGCTTGGAATTCTGGGAGTTGTGGTCCAAAACATCAGGAGGGCCGAATTTGGACATGTGCTGTGAAGAATGCTGCCTGTGCCTTTTCAGCATAGCACTGGACATCTTGCCGCTTTCCAGGCATTGGAAGTCCCATTATCCACAGACACCGGGGCCTGATAGGGGCCATGGCACAGGTTGCTTGCCTTTGCTTTAATACAAGAATGGGGAGCCTCTTCTGCTCTAAAAGCGACTGTCAGTTTTAAAAAAAAGAAAGATTCCCAGTGGCCATATACCAGTGGCAGACAGGGCCTCAGGAGTGTAAAAGAAAACATGTAGAACACCCGACTCATGTGGGCTCCACAGGTCTTCCTGCCAATGACTGCAACACCTGAGAAAGGTGTGTCAGCCTTAACAAGGGGGAAAGAAGCCTGCAGAGAAAGAAGGAAACTGCCAAAGGATGAGGCCACAGCCAAGGGGGGTCATGGCCTTCCGGAGAGCCTTCGACAGCCTGTTTGGGCTCCAGCCTTACTCAAATGGCAGCTTAGCATGAATTCCTTTCTTCCCTCATCGCTGTGCTGTTGGACAAGCTCTCCCTCCCCATGACATGGCTGTGCCTAGTCATCCTTCCCGGTTTCTCATCAGCTCCAGAGATTTTTGTTGTGCCTTGCCGTTTTATTTAATTAGGGGGGCAGGAGATGCCTGCCATTTATCACATCATTTTTACACATATATAAAATTTGCATGACTCTGCTTTTATATATGTTCTAGTTGCACATTTGTTGCAGCTGTTTGCTAAGACTCAAGAAATAAGCTTGGCCACATAGGGAAAGCTGACTTGTTTGGCACCATACTAGATGAACAAGTGGTGTGACCCAAGTCAAAGCTCGGAAGGATTTAGTTACCAGTGATGGAGTTACCAGTAACTCATTACTTTGAGGTAACAGAGATGTAACTAAGTTACATTTTAAAGCAATGTAATACATAGTTACATAATCGGTTTTGCTAAGATCAGTACCTTTTTCTGATTATTTCCAGAAGTTTCTTTTTAAAAGCCTTCTAAATAATTTCAAAGCCATTTTTACAGGAAACATGCTTGTTTCCTTCCTTCCTTCTTCCTTCCTTCCTTCCTTCCTTTCTTTCTTAGTTTCTTTCTTTCTTTCTTTCTTTCTTTCTTTGATTTATATCCTGCCCATCTAGCCTAGACTATTCTGGATGGTGAACAACAGAGTGATAAACATAAGCATAATACAGTCAAAAAATTAATCTCAAACAATATAATCATTAACCAAAAATAAATGGGATCTTAATAAACTAAAAAAGGGTAAAAACACATCAAAAAAACAGATTAACAAAAAAAAGCCAGAGGCAGTATTAAGCAAGAGTTCCTCAGTAGCACTCTTTGGAGACATTTTGAGAGGAAATGTTCACATTTTATGCCTTATCAATGCTAAGTGGCACTGGCAACAGAAGTGTGATTTTGTTTTACCTTTTGTATTTTTAGGGTGCAGTATCAGAATTGGCCACTAGAGGGGACCAAAGCTGTTTTTCTGGCTTCCTGAATCTGACAGGGTGAAGATGATGTGGAGCGCATTACAAGATATCACAACTATCCCACTACTTCAAAACAAGGAGTAATGCCACAAGTTCCTGTTAGCAAACAGTGCCCCAAACTTTGTGTAAACTAAAGCCCCCCCCCTTGATTTCCTGGGCAGGGAGCATTGCTCTCGTGATGTGATAGAACCAGTCATTTTAGTGTGTTCTCTCAGTTGTTTCAGCAGCTGCAGCAGATGACAGGATGGGGACACTAAAGGGCACAAGTGGAGTCAGCGTGTGACTCATCAATTCCTTTAGGATTCTCCCCTCTCACAAAGGGGGGAAAAAGTCAAATATCTTCCACTCTGCTACGTACAAGCTGCTGCCTAGCAGATTCAAGGGACACCTGATCTGATCTGACTGGCTTATGAGAGCCCCTGAGGGGAAAACCTTCAAACTTTTGAGTGTCTCTGTCTATCTTTATTCTAAAGTCATTATGTTGTATCAGCTCTCCGCAATAGGCACTCATCAAGTATAGAACTGCTAATCTCAGTTAGGTAGCCAGAGAGCTGGTCTTCGTAGCTATGGCTCACAGTATAGATACTTGTCAGACTATGCCCCCACCCCCGAACCCCACAGTGGCCCTATTGGCTGAGGGTTCTTGGAGATCTAGTCCAAAAAAAGTAATTTTTCTAAGTTCTGCTGTTGTTCAGTCCGCTTCTGCTGGGCAAGTACTGTAGATTGAGATGGGTTGGGTGAGCTTTGGCCCTCCAAATACTGTTAAGGCTTCAAACCCAATCAGTGAGCCAGGAGAGCCAGTGATGGGGAGTGATGGATGGGGTAGGTCAACATCAGCTGGGGCACAAAGCACAATTCTTCAACCATGGCATAGGAGTAATCTGCAGAGCAAACATATTCAGCTGCTCCCAGACAGGGGAGTATCTGGGGAGGGGGCAGAAGGGTACATCTGCCCTGGGCGCAGCAATCTGGGGGCGCCTGGAGGGGGAGCAGCAGGAGGAAACCATGCATCCTCCCACTGCCCAGCAGTCCTCCTTTCTCCTAAGGCTTTGGTGATGGCACGCCCTCCACCATCGCGAGCCAGGTGAGCGGCAAAGCAGGCAGGCAGGCAGGAGCACGGTGGCTGTGGCGCGTTCCTCCTCCTCTTCCTCGCCTTGGTGGGAGATGTGTGAGGCGCGCATGCTATCACGCATGCACACGCTTGCACCCGCGCCCATGCCCACAGGGTTTGGCCCCATGTTGCTGGGTGGGTGTGACACTGGCTCTCAGGTGTTACACTACAATGAACATTGTAACTCCTAGTTACCTATCACACAGAGGCAACTACAGGTGATTATGTTACTGGTACCTAGTTACTTCCAAGTTCCAAGCTCTGAACGCATCACCTAAGAAATGCACTGCAGGGCAAGAATAAACTTTCCAGTGTTCTAGTTTTCAGCAGGCAGGGAGCTTGATAAGAAAATCTCTGGGTGATAATTTCATCAGCAGGTTTGTTACCATGAAAGCAAAAACAGAAGTTGCTCAAGGAAGGTTCCTGTTTAAGGACTGGTTGATTCATTAATTTCTGTAATAAAGGATAACTGTTTGAATTATGTAAATGTTGGGTAACTTCTAGCCTTAATTTTAGCCATCATAAATAATTCCTATTTTTCGGCAATTATAAAATATTCTTTCTGCATCCCATTAAAGTAGGTTTGCCTGCCTAGTGAACTGGCATTCATGGTTATTAATGAATTCATCACCATAAAATACGACACCCTAAACGATGTAATGCATTTTATTGTGCCAATATTCCATGCATTTAAATACACAGATTTATCTTCTTAAAGCACCGAGGACGTGGAAGGGGAAAAGGCAAACCTGGCCTTGGGGTCTGGGTTCCTGCTATGCAGTCCTGGGTCTTCTGCATTAACCCCTTCCTCTCTACCCCCACCAAAATGAAAAATATGCATCCCTGGTCTGAGTGTTAGGTGAAGCAGTTGCCTGTATTGGAGCCCAGCTGAAGACATGTTGCTCCTTCCCTATTGCTCCCTAATCAATTAATCCGTTCTGGAGGGAACATATTTCAATGCATTCCTATGGGAAGGCTGACCATGCACACACTTCCCTTGCACCCACTCGAGATGGTGTGGGTGGGTGCAAGGGAGGTGCGTGCATGCTTGCACAGATTGCCCCTTCCAAAGCCGTGCATATGCCTCCCTTGAACCCAGCTTGAGCGGGTGCAAGGGAGGTGTGTGCATGCTTGTGAGCAGCCTGGGCAAGCAGCGGTGGCGGATCCATCACTGCCACTTGCCCGGGCTACTGGAAGACGTTTTTAAAGCTGCGCTGTTTAAAAAAGGTGGGTGAGCCATCAGTGAGGCAATCACATCGCCACGGCGGTGCAAGGAGGAGGGAATGGCTCAGAAGGGAAGCAGCAGCAGCAGCAGCAATGGCTGATCATGGTCTCTCTGAGGCAGCTGTGGCGGGGGGAGGAGGAGGGAAGGCTCGGAGGAAGGAATTCTCCAGGGGGGAAGAAGAGGAGAGACCGTCACCACGCAAAGGAGGTGGGCATGCCCATGACCCTGCCTCTCTCTGTCCCCTCCCCTCCCCTCCCTCCGCTCCACACCAGCAACTCAGCTGGTCACAAGACAGTGGTGTGCTGGTCATCTGGCCGGCGGGGTGTGTGGGGAGGGGATTGCGCCATAGCCCTTGAACTGCCTCGCTCGGCTGAGACAGTGGGCTGGCAGACCCAGAACTTTGCTGGGGCAAAGTTGGTCCTTGGGGTGGGGAGGTAGAGGTGGAGAACTTTCCCCCTCACTTTTTCTATTGATGGCCGGCGGGCTACTTTTGAACCCTTTGCAGGCTACCGGTAGCCCACGGTCTACCTGTTGTGCAGGCCTGCTGTATAGCACTTAGCACACCTAACAAAGCAAATTCTTCCATAGCGGCATAGTAAGGCTTGATCTAGATCTGACTGTAACAATGAAACTAGGAAGTGGGGAAAGTCTCTGAGGTCAAAGGTGAGCAATTCATGTAGAGAAACCAGGCTGGCTCATTAGTTATCCATTAGTGGGGCATAAGGTACTATTTGATATATGATAGGTTTCCCATCATCACTGCCATGGAGAACACACACACCCCACCCAAATGGTTCAACCTCTCTTCAGGAAGGAGTCCCACATCATGAAAAAAATTGACTTCCAAAATGCAAAACTACACCATTAAGCAGAATGAGCTCCTTGCCACAGGCAGCAGATGACAGAGGGTGGCAGCAGTAATGTTTTAGAATAGTGGTTCCCAACCTTGGGTAACCCAGGTGTTCTTGAACTGCAGTTCCCAGAAGCCTTCACTTCCAGCTGTGATGCCTGGGGTTTCTGGGAGTTGAAGTCCAAGGACACAAGGTTGGGAACCACTGTTTTAGAGAATCCAGTTAGAGGCCACAAATGTTTCTGTCCATTATGGCAAGGAATCTTACCCACAGTGAGGAAGCAAACTATTTTAAATGAGTTACTTCTGAGGCAAGTTGTGTTCTCTGGTAACCACCTGGAACAGAGCTATGCTAGTACCTTAAAAATGATCCTTGAGATTTTCTACTTTTTGGTAGAACAAAAGACAGCCTGTTACTTGTTACTGATGGGGTGGGTGGGATGAGAAGTGAGTGAGGAAGAAGAGGGCAGTTGATTCCAAACCTGCTCTCCTTCCCCACTGCCTTTCTTTTTGTGGAGGAGGGGCTGCAGGCAGATGGGAAAAGGGGAATGAGAAAGCAAGATGGCAAGGAATAGCCAAGGGCTTCCCAGAACAAGAGGGAGACAGAATGAAGAGGAAAGGCACATGGAGGAAATATGGAAGTCCTTTAATATTTCTGCATTCCATTCAACAACAAACCCCCCCCCCCCCCAATTTATATTTTTACAAAACAGGGCTGTCCTGAAAGGATGGTTGTACTTCTCAGAAGCCAACACACGTAGAATTCATCAGCCACTACTAGGGCGAACGAAAATAATAACAAATATCACATTAGTTGATTAAAGGGTATATGTGGGTAAAGAGAATGTTACGTAGATGCATACTTTCTGTTTTTCTCCCTCAGTGAGATTTCCTCAAAGGTGAGTGCCTCAGCACTCAGCCTTGCAAACATTTATTTATTTATTTATTTATTTATATATTTATATATCCCATCCATCTAGCCAAGAGCTACTCTGAGCAGCAAACAAAAGAATGATAAACATAAACATAATTAAGGTGGTTTTTGTTTTCTGATAGCTAATAAAACAAAAACAAAAACAGCAGAACCCAATCATAGGAGATGCAAATTAGGAAGATTGAACCCCACTGAATAGTCTGACAAACAAAAGTAATACGACACTAGAGGGAGCAGCTCTTCTATAAATGTGCTAAACGTACTGCTTTATTTGACTAACAGGATGACAAGAAAATAGTTTTCATGAAAGCTGTATCTGAGGAAATGTCCTGTCCCGTACAACAGGGAAAGTTGCCAAAGCCCTACTTTCTCTTCCATGTGGCCATCATTAAGCTACAGAGTCCTTCTGAGATGGCCAGAAGGGCTCTTAATTTGACGCTGAAAATGAAACAAAACAAAAAACAAAACTTGATGCTATGACTATCACAGCAGTGTAACCTTCAGAAATAAAGTGGGAGATATTTTCCCTGGCACTGAAATAAGCAGTCGGCATGGTTTGATCTGCCAGATTAGGGGGTTGGTTGCCTATTAAAGATACAACAGCAAGACCAATAAAATGCCAGCAAGTCTATTTATAAACAGAATTAAAAATAAGACTGCAGCGGAAGAGGCAGCTCTTTGCAAAACCAGCCGACCTTGACAAGAATCTCTTTGTTATTCTCGTTTATCTTAACGGGTTTAATTTTATATTGATGCAGCCACAGACATAATGCACAGAAATATTTGCCTGCCATTTTTTTTAGCTAAACTACCAGGACTTTAACACCTGCTGCTCCTTCTCCGGGATTTCCCCCAGAGAATGCTTTGGAAAGATAGCAAGTGACATTGGCTGTTGCAATATTTCATCACAAACAATTTTACCTGTTGGGTGGCCTTAGGAGAGATTCTGAAAACCTTTTGGCTTTGAAGGATATTCAGCGGGCACAGGCTTGGAGGGACCAAGTCCACAGAGAAAATAATTGAGGGAGAGGATTTTATTTAAAAAGGAGAACTCATAGCAAGCCTTGTAGTAAAATTCATTTATTTATAAGTTACTGGTATATTCCATTTTTCCTCCAATAAGTCATTTTTATGGCTCACTTGCCACTTGAACTTGGATTTTTAAATCAGTGTCCAGCACACTAACTAGTTACACTACACACATTGGAGCTCAGGTGGACCCCGTTGCAAATTCAAACACATCGCAGTAAAGTCAGAGGGGAGGAAGAGAAGCATCCAAGTAGCTAAGCAGACCTTCTTTGCCCAGTAAACATATGGACGTACTTCTACACTACCCCGTGACCAGGTGCAATTGCAAACTATCATGCTGTGTTGGCGGAGCACTCCATGAGGACTTATCTGAAGTAGACAGTCTTTTACATTTTAATGCTTCTTCTGAAGCACAGGGATATGCCTGTGGTGACTCTAGGACAGAGGATAAAATATCCAAGATAGTTTTTATTTTTATTCTTGAAATGAAACCCTGGGGGGCATCTGTCGTGAGTACTTTGATTGGGGTTCCTCCATGGCAGGGGGTTGGACTGGATGGCCCTTGGGGTCTCTTCCAACTTGATGAGTCTATGACAGAATCATGATTGCTCCTTTCCTTTGCTTGAGCAACTGAATAGTTTCTGAGCATCTGCAAGAAGGTACTACTAGGTGCATCCTTAAGAAAGTGAGGAGCCAGTCCAGCAACTAGGTCCATGGGGCATTGCATAAGGTGAAGAAACCAATGCAAGTATTCCTAGCATGTTCTCTGTCTCCCTCTAGCATCTGGATCTGGTATTATGTGTGAAAATAGCATTTTCTTGATTTTTCTTTCATTTAATATTTTTATATTTTTCACACTATGGATAAGGGAATCACTAGATATTGATCCCTTTAAATATAGGGTTCGCCTATATTTAAAACAGATAACAGCTGCAGCAATTTCTTAAGGCAGTTTGCTTCTAAACCTTGGTAGTTTTTTAATGATATTAACTACACAACAGGATTGGAGTCATCTGTAGCTGAAGAAACAGAAACCAGAATATATAAAACCTCGGTGTTCCACCTCTGATTGAACAGTGGGTGTGTTGTGTCCCATGGTTTGGTCCAGAGTGGGAAGGGGTTGGTTCACTTCTTTTCCTGGCAACCACACAAGGTACATGTGATCAGGGACCAGCATGCACCTTACCGATGCCTACCCATACCATTTTGGATCTCCATCAAGAGCTACTGTTGTTTTTGTTCCCTTTTGGGTCAGCTGTAGCATGTGTCATTGCTGTGATCAAGCTGAAGTGGGGAGCTTAAGCCACTTAACAAACCTGAGAAATTGAAACTTTCCTTCTTCCTATCCTGCTGAAGCGAACAGGGGTGATGTTGCTATTGAGTGAATTTTGAATGAGCGATGAATGAGTAATGCTTTGAATGAACTTTTTAAAAAGCCCTTTCAAAGTCTCA
Source organism: Phrynocephalus versicolor (assembly GCA_023846285.1). Taxonomy (NCBI): domain Eukaryota; kingdom Metazoa; phylum Chordata; class Lepidosauria; order Squamata; family Agamidae; genus Phrynocephalus; species Phrynocephalus versicolor. Next base: position 13,463,786 of record JAHTLZ010000111.1, on the reverse strand, counting down.
CTGATGTAACAATTAAAAAGAAATGGAAAACTTCCTCGCCCTTCTCCTCCATAGGCTTAGGCAAAGCATGAAGAAGGAAACAGGACAGGGATTTGGTTGTTGCTGTTTTTTTTCCCTTTAATAGGAAAGCAGATATTGTTTGTGCTAAACAGGGTTCCTTTAGATGTAGAGTGGTTGATCCATGTCTACATTATTTACTTGAAACAAGCATAGCTCCAGATCATATACTGTACCTTCAAGTTACCCTAGTCTTTAACACAATCTGGATTGATCTAGGCTGGGATAGTTGGACCACCTCGTTCCACTCTACGCTGGCACTTAATTAAAGCTTCTACTCTTCTTCTCTTTTCCTAAAAGGCTACTAAGTTTTAAGAACTACACAGAGAGAGCTGCAATATGATTCTTTCAATACACTTAGAATAGCTCTAACTGGTGAATTTCAGCAGAAAAAATGGAAGAGTATTTCCCCCCTCCTTATTTCTAAAAAAATACCCAAATTTGAAGATTTCTCTGTATTTTGGACAGAAATAAGACAACATTTAAAGTTAAATCAAGTAATGTATTTGTAGGAGATGCCAGCTGTCCATTCTGCTAGGAATTGTTCTGTATACCTTGCTCACCTGTTTCCCTAACTCCAGAAAAGCCAAGAATGGACAATGAATAATAGTTTTTGATGACTGAAAAATGAGCAGCAAATGATTAGGGAAGATGCGGGAGTTGTCTCAGGTATGATAGACTGAGCTTTGCATTATTATTTGTGGAGTGGCATCATCTTTTTTAAAATTATTTTTAACTTCCATCTGTTCCTTGAATCTGTACTGCCCTCTAATGGGCATATTTGGTAAAATGCACAGTACACTACATGCTATTAGAAATGTTAGAAAAAGAAAGTAGGGATGAGCACAAAATGAAAAACGAAATGCTGTTTTGTCTTTTCGTTGTTTCATTACATAATGAAACAAAATGAAATGTTGAAGCAGCATTTTGTTGCAGACGAAACGAAACAGTCACCCCCCCCCATTAAAACGAACAATTTCATTCCCTCTGTAAAATGGCTTGCCACCACGGGTTAAAAATAAAGCACTGACCCGGCCGCGGGCCAGCTGGTCAGTGCTAGGTTTTTAAAAAAATGCTGGCCCGATGGGGAGCATGGTCCGGGGCACAGAATAATATTCTGGCTTAAGAACTTGGTCTGCAGTAAGCACAGCTGCTCTGTTTAGAATTGCCTTAGATAGAAACCAGTTCAGGCTACTGATCGCCAACATTCTACAAGGACATGGCACCTGAAGAATAGATTGTTGGCTTCTTGAGGAACAGGTTCAGCTACAGCCAGTTCATTATTCCAATTTATTTATATTTTGAAAGAGGTGTGTGCATTTAGTTGATTTTCTAATATGCCTCTCCTGATGACAGTGAAAAATGTGGTCAATAATATAAAAATAAATAAATACATTTGAAGAATCACAATATCAATACATTCAAAACAAATATGAGATGTTAACGATAGTCAGATTCCATGTTACCAATGCTCCAGATAAACAGACTAAACTTTATTCCATTTTACTACCCATTGAATTCTCAAAATGAATGGACTAAACTTAAAGAAGGTGGATATCATCTGATATCTTGGGATCCCATCTTGGATGATGGTGTAATCAGTGGTGACGTTTGAGCAAGAGTGAATGCAGCCTGGTTGCGTTCATAAGAGCTCACCAGCATGCTTTGCAACAAATAAATGCCAATCTGTCTCACTTCTAAGATCTACAGTGGACCCTTGTATAACAAGTGGTTTGTTTAACAGAAAATGCGCTTAAAGGAAAAATATTCTGGAGATAGGGGGAAATCGCTTAACAAAATTGCCTATGGGGCGAATCTGTACAACAGAAAAACAGTTGCGATTAAGGATTAATCCATTTTCAATGCATTCCTATTGGATATTTGTACAAAGAAAAATTTGCTTAATAGAATTTCATTTGGAATGAATTAATTCCTTTTCAATGCATTCCTACTGGATATTTGTACAAAGAAAAATTTGCTTAATAGAATTTCATTTGGAATGAATTAATTCCTTTATACAGTACAAGGTACCACAGTACAAGACAATCATCTTTCCTGGTGTACTGTATGGCACAGAGTAATGGGCAGTAACAGTGAGCATACAGAGCCATCTCAATGCCATAGGAATGCATGTGCTCCATTGGATATTGGGTATCTCCCTTACTGGCCACATCACAAATGATACTATCTGACAGTAACTAGATGTGGTATCAATAATAGAGAAGATAAGAGAAAGCTGGCTTTGCTGGTATGGGCATGTCCTCAGAGTAGCACCTTCCACCATTGCTAAAACTGCTTACCACCTGAAACTGATGGCTGCTGGCCATGGGGGGGGGCGACCAAAACAGAGATGGCAGGACACTGTCAATCAGGACTGCACCCTGAAGATGTGGTCCATTGGCAAAATAGCATTTCAGGATCAGAAGAATGGATGCTGCACCTGCTGAAAAATGCTAGCAACAAACAAACAATACAGTCATATACACAGGTTCCCAGAACTGAGGTTTGTTGAGTTAGTTTAGACTTTTGTAATCCCTCTTTTTCTTTCTGCATGTAACATCACAAGCCACATTCACTCTGGGTTATTCCCCCTGGCCCATCTCCTAGGAGACACAGTGGGGTTTTGAACCGTTAACCCAGACACTCCAAACCACTGAACTATATGAACTTCTCAATGGAACAGTCAGCCTACAACCATGGAAGGAACAGACCGCTAGGCTGACTTCAGGAGAATTAGGTTTTATTAGGTGACATCAGTTAAACATCCTGGGAGGAAGGCGCTGAATAGGAACAAAAGCTATGGCCCAATAAACTTCCGTGTGCCACCTTCACTTGAAGGCACCAAATCAGGACTGATGAGCACCTATCTCCTTTATCTTGTAAACACTAAATCCCTTTCTCCCCCATTATACTCAACCTATAATTCTCATAATGCCTTACCTCATTTCTGCTGAACCCGTCTATTTAAATAAGCTTTCTTAACTTTCTAGACTGTTGTTAGTGACTGAAATAAAGGCTGGACTAATACTTCAGGTCTTATAATTAAGTGGAAAATGGGGCCACTTGCGGGCCAGGATGAGGGGTAACAATAAGTAGAAATAATGCAGGACGACCCCCTTTAATGGAATTAGTGGTTCGGGCAAACAGTAAGGCAACCCTGGAATGTGGTTCTAAAAATACCTTTGTGAAGTATGCATAAAAGTAGATCAAAATCATTATTTTTCTGGGACATGGAAAGGATATATAAAGGTTTCTTTCATTGTGGCCACCTGAAAATAGTACATCAGTGAAAGCCAAAAGAGAAAGAACCAGATATGATGCAATTGACTGAAAACTGGACCACTGGATGAGGCAGAACCTAGAAGAGTCGCTGCCTGTACTCTTTCCCCCCATCTGTCATACTCTCTTCCTGACACTTCAAGGAACAGTACAGGCTCATCCTTTGGGTGCTGCCCAACTGCAACCTCTGATAGACCTACACAAGCCCACCTGCCTCCTCCCCAGAGGGGAGAGTGTGTGTCAGTGTGAATTCCCACTTTTGCTGTGGGCTCTGCTTGTAACCCCAGATCCATCCCTTTCCACCTTTGTACCCGTGGTTCCTAACCTTGCCCCCCCCCCGATTAATCTATTGTTGAATATTAAGGGGGAGAAGTGATGTTCATGAAAGTAAGAACACCAAGCCAAAGTGTGCTAAAAAAGTTCTACCATTTCATCCCAACTGGTTCTGGAATTTCCATTCCCCCAAACCCTTTTCTAGACTTGAATTTAGCCTTGAGCTAAAAGAGAATCCTTACCCCTTGGTCAAAGTCACAGTGGTTCCTAACTCCCCAGATGTTCTTGGACTTCAACTCCCAGAAACCCTGGACAGCACAGCTCATGTTAGGAAGTCTTCTAGGAGATTAAGTCCCAGAACATCTGGAGACCCAAGGCTGAGAACCATTGCTCTCTACCATCCCACTTCCCACCACTTCCCACCCCATCCACCTCAAGGGCTCCAGCTGCTAGTGCCCAAAAGTAACTCCTGGAAGTACACTAATAGAGTAACTGACTTTTCTCCCTCACATCCTGGAATCCACGTTTAGAGAGAGGAGAGGAATTTCACAAGCTTCCAGAGAGCCTGAGCCTGCTATTTCTATAGCTTTTGAACAAGTTCTCAGGAGATCCAATCATGGGCTTTCACTATCCTATTTATTTGAGCTTTCACAGTCTGTTTACCCACTATGATGACTTTCTTTCATATAAGACATTAGACAATGTCTAATTTTGAGAGGAAAGCGGCTTGGGGGGGGGTGTCAGCCTGATTACATGGCAGAGTGAAAGCAAATGAAGACAGGGATAGAACAAGGGACTAAACAGCTTTTTGTCCAAATGTTTTGCCCAAACACACAGCTACAATCAGGGAAATCTCAGTTTAATGCAGGTCTGAGATTTGGACTGGAGGGAGATTGCTGCCTGCCTGGTCTTCTGCTTTCCTGAAGAAGAATACCAGGGCATCCAAACCTGGCTCTATTATTAGACAGAGCTAAGTGTCTACTTCGGGCATCAGGGTTTAATAGTTATCATCAAATCTGCAGATGTATTTTTCCTTTAGCAATCAGGGGCATGTTAGTAGTATTGTCCTTGGTCTGAGTGGAACAGGAGCCCTGTCTACGGTAGTAAAATGTATTGGTCCAGTTCTGTGTAAATCCAATAGGTCTTTTCTCTCACATGTACAGTTGCACCAAACAACTGTAAACACAAACACCTCCCCAAAAACCCAACCCAAATAAAACTAAACTTCATATTATTCTGTTAGACATTTTTGTTTCTCACATTGTCAGTAACTGACAAAGGTTGAAGCTGAAATGCGTCAACAAATCATTTAAAGACTATTTTTAAAATTGTCATTCACTGATTCTTGTATACATTTTTTGTGGCTAAACCCTGGTAGCAGAATAATCTGCATTAATATTATGGATGTGTGTGCATATACACACTACACAGGGAAAGTGATGTGACCATGTCTTTGGGATTACTGGTGCTTATCATGAAAGTCCCTCATAACAAGACATCCCTTTTTCATTAAGGTCCTAAGATGAGGACAGGTTTTTTGTAAAGTTAATGATTCTTAATTGCCTATTCATGAACAAAACATCATTGGCAGTTTGCAATACAACATGGATACCCTGCAAGAACATACTGCTCCTGGGAAAATACATTTCTTTCTCAACTACTGTTATGAGTGATGTAACACAGGCCTGTCCAAGATGTCGACCATGGGCAACCAGTCACCTGCGGTGCCTTCAGGGGTCGCCCACCAGGCCCATGTGTTGGGGGGAATTCCCCTCCACTCACTTACCCTCTTCAGGGCGGTGGCGGTGGCTCCAGTGGCGGGAGCGGACCCAGGCCAGCCTGCTGGGCTCATTTGGGTTTTCCAGCAGCACATGCAGTGGCTGCAGAGGTGGGGCAAGGCCGGCTTGCTGGGCCAACTTGTCAGAGACACCCAGCAACCTGGCCTGGGCCTGTTTCCATGGCCGCCAGCCACGACTGGAGCCACTGCCGTGACCCCACCCCTGCTGCCACCACCGTTGCTGCCGCTGCCCCCCACCACCACTACAGCTGCCACACCCCCTGCCTGATAGCCTTTGTTCTACCCCACTACTGCTGAGAGAAGTCTGATAATGGGCAATCCTTGAAAAAGTTAGTCTCTCGGAACTGCCTAAGTAGAAGTATTCTCTAGGAACTACTTGCATATAACAAGAACAGAAGTAATGTGGCACCTTAAAGACTATACAATTTACTTCTGTTTGGGTTTCCCTTGATTACCTTCTACAGTACTTCTGTCTGAGGAAATTGACTGTAATGCATGAAAGCTCACACTGAAATAATTTATTTATTACTTATTACTTATTTATTGTAATATCCCAATTAGACTTCAAGGCTTCACTCTTCTGATTTTATTCTTGCTCTCCTTTGTGTGCTACAACTCCCAGGATCTCACAGCCACCAGGTCCAGTGACAACTTTAAAGGTATCAATTCTGATGCTGTGGTTTTAGAGTTGTCACTTGCTTATGCCAGCAGTGACCTCTGTTCTTTCAGGTTCCACACCTCAAGCAGATATTAGGTACCAGTACATGGTATCTTATTTTCGTTAGCTAAGAGAAAATGTCTTTTTGCAACACTTGAAAACCATCGAGTCCTCCTATGACACAGAGAGGGGGGGAATACCTTGTGCTAATTTTATTCTACATTATATCCATCATTTCCATGCTGATTTTGCTTGATAGCATAAATACAAATTTTACGGACAAAGCTGTGGCATGTGGACTACAGCAGAGGGCAGCAGAGAACTATTACAAACAGTTGGTCCATGCCAAGTACCAGGGAAATGGAAAAAGAGGTACAAAAATAAGTTTACCAGTGTTTGTTTCTGAAAATATTCAAGCTTCGGAGGTTCATCATACCTCAGGGTAATGTTTCCTCCAACCTCCGTGCCCCACAGATTGGAAACAAACAACTTAAATTCTTTTGTTTTAAGTAGCTTTGCCTTGGCTAAGAAATCTCCCAGTGCGGTTACTGAAGTCTTGTTTTGATTTGGAATAGATCATCATCAGCAACAACAAAACCCAGCTCTACAAGGTGAAAGACATGATATGAAAGGAAAAACATGATGAGGGGGACGGAAGAGGAAAACAAGCAAATCTAGGCACCATTGGTGAACATTATAAAGGTATGGAGGCTTCATAGGGCGTCTCAAAAGAGAGGAAGTTTCTGGTTCACCAAAAGGCCTCGCATAGCTACTCCAAAACATATTTTTATGTTCCCTGGCTCCAAAGGTGTTGTTGTACACATAACTGCACAGGAAAGAACTCCTACCAGATAAAGAATAATTCATAGTTTATATACTTATATATTTTATGGGGCCCAGTCAGCCTTCTAAACAAATCTCTGTTCAAGCAAGAAATCAAGAGGTGAAGCACCTCCTAAAGTGGTTGTCTGTCATCTGAATGAAGATGAGGGACAACCCCAACTTCCCTTGGAGTAGAAACCAGTGACCTTTAGTTAAAGCACAAACATTGTCTGGTTCGACTATTCCTGTTTTTAAGCAGTGGAATATGGAGTACTCAGAGAGGGGAGGCTTGGACCTTAAGACAAGAGATGCCCCTGGAAAAAGGTTCATCACACAATCAAGCAAAAGACACTGCACAGGGATTCTGTCCAACTTAATGGGTTTTCTGAGAAAACAAAAATGGAAGCAGCAATGGAAATGCTTGATAAGGTTTGAAACAGATGATGATGGTGATGCTGATGATGATGATGACAACGACGACGACAATGATGATGATTTTGATGATGATGAGATCTAGACATGCCAATAGGATTGCATGAATTAGGGGCAAGCAATTTTACCAAAAAGAGAGGCTCATCAGGAAGCAACCGTTGCTTTTCTTTCCTTTAGTTACAAAATCAGCTAATATGGAGGCAGTTACCTCTATCACCAAAATATCTCTCTAAGTAAATGCATATGAATTAAATGTTTCAGTTTTTTTAATGCAACTCTCCAGAGGTGGATGGAGCCTATAACAATTACAAACATAAAATCACCTTGTCACAGATTCTATTTTCATTTTTTAAAAAACCCTTTAAACTATAATTGTTATGATATCATAGGAAATAATGATGCCATGGGGAAAAACATGCAAGTCACTTTTGTATTTGTGTATTATCAGCCTGATCCAAATGCAGGGGAAGGATAAGTAAATCATCAAATTCAGTTGCGAGAAATTGGCAGTTCATTTCTAAAAGGAGAAATAAAGAGACACAAACCTGGAAACTATGGTTCAGAATGAAATCTAGTTGTACTTGAAGTAGATCCATTTAAATCAATGGGGTCAAAGTCTCTCATTGATTTCATTGGGCCCACTTTAAATCAGACTAATCTGTCCAGAGAGAGATTTGAAGCTTTTTCATTCATCCTTCTCTTCCAATTTCTCGCCCTATTCTCTGTCCTTTTCACTCCTTCTCCCACTATGTGCTTATACTCATCTCTGCCCATTCCCTTCCTGTCCTGATTTAATAGTCACTACAGTTTTAAGAGAATGATTTACAAGTTTTGTTGTATTGGTACCAATACAACTAATACAAATATCCTTTTAAAATATTTGTTATAGTTGACTAGTACTGAAATGATTTCATTCCTCAAAATCTCTCAGGCTAGTGCTAAACTGAAGAACATGTGCAGTATTTTTCCATGTGAAAGACTATATTTTGTCTAAAATTGTTAGAATAAAAATTGAGGGTCACCTTTTGCATGGAAGTATGTTGAGGAGAGAACCACATGGTTGCAAAATGGTAATTTTGGGTTGGAAAAGTGAGGGTCGGCTTATACATGAGGGCATCTTATAGACGGAAAAATGCAGTAGTTTAGTGCTAAGCCACTTTGTTTACTGGTGTCTATTGCTGAATTCCTTGCAATTAAACAATAATAATAAATGTTAGAATATGCATTGTTACTGGTGGAAGAAAAAGCAGGGGAAGAGAGGCAAAAGTTCACTCCCATGCTTTTGTGACAATACACATTACATACTATGTTTCAAAGCCATAACCATGAAGGATCTGGAAGGTACTGATATGTTTGACCAACCATAGCATTAAAATAAAAACAGCATGAAGTGGACTGCTACCAAGCAAATAAACAAAGCAAAAACACACCACATTTAACAAAAAGAAAGTAAAGGAATTGGTATAAGTACTATGTCATCTGGATACTGAAGAAAATATCAACGTAATCTACGCAAGACTCAGATCCTGAAGAGGACAAATTCTAATAGAGAGGAACCCTAAATCTCAGTCTTACCATCTATGTCTTGATTTAGGAAATTGTTTCCCCAACTGTGGGGGTAGCAGTTTGTGCAGGACAATTTAATGATGGAGAAGAAGAAGCACTGAATGCACTTGAACTGCTGTTCTCTATTACATATAGCTTAGTCTGACCCCTGAGCTTTGTAAAGTCACAATTTTAGGGCTACAACTACCATAATCCCCCAACCAGCATGGCCAAAATATGTGTGAGCTATAGTCATAATCAGAGATGGGCATCTACCATGGTGGTTAAGTGGTTTGGCCATAGCTGTTCTGTGGGTGCCCCGGCTTCCTAGTCCTGCAACCTTCAGTGCTGTCTCTGATTGGGTACCTGCCAGGGGAAGCAGGGCAAGAAAGCCAAGGCACCCACGGAATAGCTGTGCAGCCGAACCATGGTAAACTGAGATTCGTGCCCATCTGTACTCCTAAACTACAACTACTCAATTCAGAACTCCCACCATAAATTGAAAGAGGAGGAGGGAGAAAGGGAGAGCAATATTGGTTCATGGGAAATTTGTGGCAACAGCAACTCAACATTGTGAAATTCAACGACCAGCTGACTCACATTCCCCTTTTATTTGCTTGCCGATGTTCCCCCTCTCCCACGTTGGGGAGGTGGTGGTAGTGGGGTGGAAAAATGACTTTTCTGCATCTTGGACAGAGTAATAGAATGCATGTGAAAACCTCTCCTATGTTTCACATATTTAGAGAGCGCACCTGTTCCTGTTGGATCTGGAATTGTGACTCAAAATGCCTCAAATAATATACTTAGCATTTATGAAAACTGATATGTGAGAGCAGGGGGAAATCAAAAGCCTCAGAGCTAGAGGCCGAAATGAGAGAAAGAAGTCATTTCTCACCACAGAAATATTTCACTTAGAAGTATTTTGTCTCAGAAGTACTTTGTCTTAAATGACAGATCATACAATGCTGTTAAAGAAAGATCTACCTTTCTAGGCCTTTATGGAATATGCCTAATTTTAGAAGTATTTATTCTAAATGTGACTAATCATTTTGGCACATTTAGAATCCAGAGAAATGCTTCAAGAAGAATCCATACCGGGAACAAGCAGGTTCGAGTAAATTATTTAGGAATACTGTATACTGATTTTTATTTGGTGAGGACCTAGCTCGTTTTTTCACACCTTAACATTGGTGGAGAATCTGCTCATTTAAATATATTAGGCTCCTGGACCTTTGGCTGGATCTGTTCTTCTTCCCATCCCATTATAAATTGTGGTTTGGAGCTGACAAATCGTCTTTGCAAAATTCTAAGTCCCACCACCCTCAAGGCATGGAGGCACTTTCTGCGCCCCCAATACCACCTTGGTCTGTTCTGCTTCACAAGAACCGGGGCTGTCAGGAATTGGGTAAAGCTCAGACCTTCGTTTTCCCTCCAGGCCTTGACTCCTGTCATCTGCAAAGAGCAGTGCCACTTCCGGAGAGGCCCAGCGCTAGCAGAGGCTGTCCGTCTGCCTCCTTTTAAACAGCGTAGACATTTTGCCGATCCGCAGGGATCTGAATGCATGTCTCAGTTTTCTGCTTAGCCAGAGATGGCCAAGGGGCCTGTTTTCTGAACAAACACTCTAATGAGTTTTCATTTTCCTTTCACCAAAAGGTGGGCCTCAGAAAGTGAACTTTCACACCTCCTTGCCTGGTCTCTCAGATAAGAAGATTAGGATGGATGTTAAGCTCCACCCGGCTTCCTCCTCAATTCTCCTCCACCCCATTCTTTCTCAATTAAATCCTGATGCACCCAATTTCCCCAGTCAGGCAGCCTGCATGCTTTGTTCTTGTGGACAAAGGGATTTGAAGTCAGAGAGTGTGCTCACTAACTTATTAGGTCTATAAACTTTTTAAAGCTGGCAATTAATTTGTTTAACAACCCAAGCAAATCAAAGCACTGAGGCTCAATCCCAGCTGGAAATCACACCATTTAATCTGGAGAAATAATGTACATGGTGTACACAAATGGTCAGTGGGTTGATTCTTTCTTTTGCATTATGTTGCTGGTACTGCAAGAGAGGCACTTTGCACATGCTCAGGGTTGCTCCACATGTTGCAGGGCAGCCACTATCCTACCTTGGGATGATTATAGTTGGATACCAACATATCTGGAAGGCAACAGGTCAGCCCCCCCCCCACAGATGTTGTAGGGCTGCAAGTCCCATAGGACTAACTAGCAAAGCCAAAGCTGAAGCATCATGGGAGTTGCAATCTCATAACACCTGAAATACACCCCACAGAACTCACTGGGACTTACTTAATATGTTTCCAGCCTAAGCGAAGACATACTTGTCTTTGTTTCGAAAGTATTCCTTGACCTAGACCTTGGTTATAGCCTCCACACTCCTAGGCATATGGCAGACATTTCTCCAATGGTACAGAAGGATACATCTTTTGGTGCTTTTATCAGTCAATCCCTGTGCATCATGTTGGAATATCTGGCCTTGAAAACATGCATTTTGAAGAGTGGCAGATTCTTCCCATTCTTGGTGAGCTATGATGCTTACAAACAGAGGCACAGGCAGAAAATCATGTAGTAACTTAACCTCCCTGCTAGAGATATTGTAAACATTCATCCATTTGGAAGCATTTTATACACATTGCTGTAAATTGCTATGAAAAGGAATAGGGAAAAAGAATTGGCTCCCCATCCCTTCCTCAATGACTAACTCAACTTTTCGTTTTTGCCATCTATTCCCCCAACACTCTGTTTCATACACAGTCACTCTAGGTTAGAGTTCATGGTCTCAGGCATAAGGTCAGGAGCTGAAAAATCAGCTCTAATCAACAGAGTCTGGTTCCTAAGCCTTGGTCTGAGCCTATGATTGGGGTGAAGGTGAGAAGTGTCCATGTGCCTGATACGTATAAGATCAATGCTGGTTGGGTGGGCAGAAACAATTGCACAAATGTTTGGGAGGAGAGTCACAAATTGGAACCATGGTTTTGACATGAGACCTTTTGCCCTCTGGTTTTCCTTTAAAGCTGCTGAGCTGCTGGCACGGAGGTAGATTAAGACTCGGCTAATCTCTTTGACCCAACAGCAAAACAAAGTTCAGGGATGAACCTAGATCTCACAACCTTGTTAAATCACTTGATACAGTAATTCTGGCAGTCATAAGAGCAACAAAACTCATCTACCAGACTTGGAATGGTGTATATACACGGTCCTCTGGGTCCTTCCTTAGTGTGACCGTTCTCCCTCTATTTGCTGTCTCCTATCACGTCTGTCCACTGACTCTGCTGGCTAGGGATGATGGAAGTTGTCATCCAACAATACCTAGAGACTCAAGGGTTGGAAGCCACAGGTCAGACCTGCAAGACTCTGCCTCAGGTAAGAATGTACTGATAGAAATACACCACGGATCCAGACCAATCTAAACCATATTTATTCAGAAATAACAACCACTGTATTCTTTTGGTAACCCCCAGTAAACTTTTGGGGAAATACTTCTGAATAAGTATAGACAAGATTAGATTGTAAATTTTCTTCAGGACATCGTGGCTTATACCTTGGAGCAAAACCAGGTGTTATGCATAGTCAGACAGATACAAATATACAGTACTGTATATGGATTTAATGGCTGTCACCGGCCTGATGTCTTTTGCAATAGACAGTCAGAGATTAACAGAGAAAAATCTTTAACTAAGGATAGTCTCCAAGTGTCACCAGATGACCTTGCTTTGTTTCATTATTGGTCTTTGAAGCCTGGTCTTGCAAACCTGAAAGACTGCCTCACTTACCTCTCTCTGACACAAACAGGTTTTCAGGTCTAATTACTGGCTATCTGTGATGTCACTTTATTCCTTTACATGGTTGATCACTAAATGTGGGTCATGAGAAAACATTTTATCTTACTGTCTTGAGTGATAGCCTTACAGACTTACACTTCCCTTATAGCCTTTGCTTCTTCAGCCTTGTTACACTGGGGACCTCTATCCTCAGTTGCTTTGTAGACAGACCGTTTTTCTTACTTTATACCCATCACATGGCAAGATGCTGTAGAAGTTCCTTGTCCAACGACTTCCCATACTGAGTCCAAGTCCCTTGGCTTGCTTCTATTTATCACAGTAGACACTGCCTCAAAGAAATGACCCTCTATTAGCCACTTTGCTACATGGTGTCGGGCGTCCTACTCTGATTCATTCAATTTAAAGCAGACTTTGGAAACAACGTGTTAAGGATTATTTGTCACCCTTAAATTTGTTTATTAAAAATAAAGAATCCAGCTTCAGATTCAAAACCACTTTGATCTGTAACACCAAGGCTCTTATTTGGCTATATTTGATTTATGTTTCTCTGCATGATATTGTGCTACTAGCCATTTCTAGGAATAATTATTTTTAATTAAACAAAATTGATGCGTTGATGTATGTACTGTTAAATCCCAAAGCAGGGGTTTAACAGTGTAGAGATTTAGCAAGAACAGGTTTCATCTTCACAGCATGTGGTGATGTTCTTTGATTTGTTTTGGTTTTAACACTAAGACTTCCAGGGAGTGTAATTTGGATATGCTTTATAAACTTGAAAATGAACAAGTATTTCCCCACTTTTAACAAATAAATAGCTACTGCCCCAACAATAAAGAAATATCACCATCACTACCACCACCACAATTAGCAGCATTTTTTTTGTCTTTTTTTAGTATTTCTTACTTAACTCGATTATTCACAAGACTATTATAAAATAATCTCCTACTCCTTCATTCATATTACATACTGTAAAAACTAATGCTTAAAAGCGGAATAGGTGAGTGCCATGGATGGACGATTAGATCTGGAAGATCCACTTTAGTTTCTATTCCAACACATTTGATGACGTTTCTTGCATATTCTGTGCAACAAAGGTCAGACATTTCTTGAGATGCAGGAGCTGCACATGCCCAGGCAAATGCCAGGCAGAGCCAAGAACAGACTGTAGCAGATTTGGGCCCCATAGACATGAAGAAAGTGCCTTGTACGAAATCCATCTGCATAGCCTGTTTTTTTTTAAAAAAATCTGATCATGGCTCATGAGGAATTTAAGTTGGATACTTCCGTAGGCCGATTTAGAGATTCCTGGTATCCCCTAGTATTCTTTCCATGTTCCTTGAATGTCAAACAATTGGTTATGGAAGGTCCATGCAGCTTCTGTTTAGCTGCAAAAGCTGGTGTACTGAAGATGGTGGTCGTGGGGGCCTCAAGTTGAAATAAATGAAATAGAGAGGGTTGGGAGTCACTGGTTGGGCTGGAGGAGGCTGTACTGAGAGTCCTGGGGAGTTGCTAGATCCTTGATCTAGATTCTAGAACAATGGTTCCAACTCTTGGGTCCCCAGATGTTCTTGAATTACAGCTCCCAGAAATCCTAACCAGCACAGTGGTGAAGGCTTCTGCAAGTTCAAAAACATCTGGAAACCCCACATTGGGAACCACTGGTCTAGAAGAAGCATATGAAAGTGCATGAGACAAAATGTCCTCTTGTGGACTCTCTCCTTTTCGCCTGAAAATGGAGGTGAAAAGTACCAGTGCTTAAATGAGCTTTGTATAAATCGGAGACACCATGTTAGTTTCTTACAGTGTACCAGAGTTACAAGCTGCCAGGACACTGTGTGTAACCCAAAAGGGATGGCCACTTATGACCAACTAGGGCACTAGGGAGGCAGGAGCTGAATGAGATTGCTACTATGTACTGATGATGTCAAGCCCAACAATGTTATATGATGGTTATTGGTTAGTGTTGAACTGAGACTTGTAAGCTCCAAGGTCTGGTTCCTGGTGAGCTATGAATCTCACTGGGTGACCCAATCATTCTCTTTCAGCCTGATCTATTTCACAGTGTTATTGTGACAATAACATGGGGATAAGCGGAGCCTTGTTGCTGATCCTAACCTCATCTGAGAAAAGGTGGAATAGAAATGTTAGCTAATAATATATATAAATAGTCATGCCTTTATCATTTGGAGATGACTGCTTCTCTAAATCTTCAAAGGAATATGGAGCAACCCTCTCTCCAGATGGTTTTCTTCCAAAGGAAAATGAAATTCCAAAGACTACTTTGAGCTTTGCAACACTCTGGGGAAAAGGAGAGAAGCAAAACAACAGTGGCTGTTTCAGCACCAAGTGGCTGCTGGTATGACCCAGTCAGCATAATTGGGCATCCATTCTCCATTCTGACAACAGAAAGTTAGCAGCTGTTACACTTTGCGCATGGATATTATCCAGGACCTTCCCCATACCACCCCCTGGTACTGTGCAGGAGACATTTATATCCCAATAAACGCTCTGACACTAACAGTCCCGATCCTCCTACAGAAGCCAGAGTGGAAACAAGAGACCGGCAGCCATTTTAAAGATCTGCTTTACCTCAGATGATGTCAAAACGGGAGGAGGCCTCCAGTAACCACTGATGGCTTTATTTGGTCATGTCCCCCCTCAACCTGGTGGTGAAGGGGGGAGGAATAGCGAAATGTGTGTCAATGAAGCAGTGTGTCTGCCTGGTTCATAAAACCTCCTGGACTTTGGGGATCTGTGTCATGTTAATCCTTCAGAGCTGGGAAGTGGCTTGGCTTGTGAAGGAAGCCAGACAGGAATAAATGAAAGGATTTAAAAGGTGGGCTTTTGGTTTCTAGCACTTAGAACAACACAACTTCAACTCACTCACAGTTTTCATTGATTTTGTATTTGGAAATTTGAGCATGAGCAAGAATGTCAGACTAAAGTCTTGTGGTGTTCAACAGGTTTCCCTATTCTAATAATTCTTGCAACCACCATCAAATGTAACATTACTACACTGATATACCACATATAGGAAGATATAAGTAACTGAGGCTGGCAGTGGAATCTTATACATGCAGCAAGTCCACTAACTTCATTGGGAATAACTCACAGGTTATATTTCAACCCAAGGAAGACCATCATTCTCTTTTTCACTCTCTGCACCCAGGGTGACAATTTATGCAGGACCAGAAAAGAGGAAGTACCTCAGTAAAATGGCAGTGGGGGGATGACAGAGATTTGCATCAGTTTGCGTAGGCTAACTTAAATGTACAGATGCAAATCTATAATATTGACATAATTTTAAAAGCAAGGTAAGGCATCTCAGCCTGTTGGGGAGGACTGCCTGCTTAGCCTCCTATCTGGACAGCTCAAGATGGCGGATCCTAGTTGCAAAGAAAGCACACAGCAACACAGGAGCAAAATTAACTGGTGGATCTAGGCCTCTGAAACCTGGAATGATCACCTGACCAAATAGTTCATTTTTGTAAATAAAATAAAATAAACCAATCCAACTGTGGTAATCTTTCTTTGAGGGTTATGTTTCCTGGAGGGGTTCCAGTGAAGGCACACCATCCTGACTTTACTATGTTGCATCCCTTAGAGGAAGTGACCTTCTATTCCATCTTCACCTTTGTTTTGAGGCAGGACAAAAAGGCTAAAGGGCACCTTTTCCTTATTAGAAAAATAGCTTTTCAGGAAAAGCTTCAGTGATCGCTGAGTGCATGACGGTATTTGGTTAATTGGTTTGTTTGTCTGTCCCAGCTTTTTCTTGCTGGAGTCTATGCTTGTCTGTATGGATGCTGTTGGTGTGTCTTATTTTTATTTTGTATTTTATTTTTATTTTTGGTTTGTTTGCGGGTTGTTTTCTTTGTGGGCAAGTTGTATTTTCTTCACAATTTGTTGTACACCTCCCAGAGTTCCTGAGGGAAAGTTGGGCAGTTAATAAGAACAAATATAACTAAATCTAAAAATAAAATAGGAGCAATGTTTTCATAAAATGCTCCAATTTCTGCTTATTGAACAGTAGATGCAATAAGCAAGCCTCTGAGAGGAGCTGAGCAGTTCTTCTTTGTCCTGTCTGCACAGCAGACATCAGAGAAGATAAAGGAACATCTAAGAAACTTGAGAGAGGTCCTTGTTCTCCACTCTTCCCCATGAGGGACATGCATTTCCGTGAATACAGTATAAGCTTTTTCTTTGTTTGTCTCAGAATCACCACAGCACAATTAATCAGATAATTTTCACCCAATGATAGGCAACTTCAAGAGTACTTAGGCAGCGAACAAAATTCTTCCATGGTACATGGTGAAGGGCATAGAGTCCATTGATATGAGTGTGAAGTTGCCTGCTCTTCTCCACGCTTACAAAGGACTGCATCAGGCTGTCATCAGGGTGTAGGCTGAGGTGTCTCTTGTTAGTTCTAAAAACTTCCAAACCTGCACTCGCCCTTCTTTGGATTCTGCAACCTCTAAACTAGACTGGCCCTCCTCCTAATGCTCTTCACTGACAGCCCTGCCCAACAGTGTCCTCTTTAAAGCAGGATGCAGGCATTGTAGCCTTCTGTGGCGCCAACTGGTATTTGCCTTTCATATATGCCTTCCTTCTCACTACTTTATTTTGTATTCTGCAGGCCATTTTTCAGATGGGCTGCAAATGGAAACCACAAGTTCCGCTGTTCTTCCACTTGCCTGTGACTTTGTGGGATGAATGTTGTGGATTCTTGTCCCACCCCCAGTGTTTTGCTAGACTATCCCTCCCACCCTCCAAAAATCTTGTTTGTTCCAAGGCAACCAGCTCCTAAATAGTATGGGCCTTTTTTGCAGCCGCATCACTCTGTTGGCTTATGTTCAGCTTGTGATCTAAAACAATTCCAAGATCCTTCTCACTCGTAGTATTATTGAGCCAAGTATTCCCCATCTCGTAACCGTGAATTTGTCCCCCCTTGGCACTGATTCCTGTTAAACCTGGCACTGATTCCTGTTAAATTTCATTCTGTGTTTTTCAGCCCAGTACTTTCTGGGATGAATTTTGTTCCTTTGTAACCAAAAAACCTCACATGCTATCCGCTGCCTATCATTATTTATCCAAGCACTTTGTCGAGCAGATGCTATTGTACAAATATTACTGGATGCTTTCTGCCAAGTGCTGTTATCACTGCAGGCCAACTAAATAATACCTAATAATGATGCCCTTATGTGTTCTAACAGTTTGCTAGGGAACCTGGCTTTGGAAGCTTGCAAAATGTAACTTGAAGAGCTAATCTCTGCAATCTAAGATTCTCCCAAAGACCAAAGAATTTACAAGAATACTGTACATGCATTTCATGTTTGGGAGGGAAAGAATGAGATTTTAAAAATGGGAGTGGAAGAAGAAGCAAAATGGATAGATTTCACATCTAGAGCTTGAAGCTGTCTGTTCACAGTTAAGCACTTGGGCAGCAGACTGAGCAAACAGGCACAGATGTCACCTTTTCTCTGCCCCCTTCAGAGGTGAGATCTGTTGGACAGGACACATGGAACAGTACTGGAGCAATGTTAGTCTGTGGATTCAGCCCTTCGGAATTTGGAATGGTTACTTGAGCCCAACTGCAATTCTAACAAGAACAATTATATTTCAATGTGATTTACACAAATCATTTCTAGATTTGGACCTAAACACATAATACATTGGCATATGCACATTTTATGCATATTTATCCTTTCGCCTTCCTTTTTTTGGCTCATGCATTCCCTTATTTCTGACAAATAAATGGTCATCCTACAGTATTAGCCCAGACACCAACTAAAAAGCTTCATGATCAAAGGAAAGCTTTCAAAATGAAGCCAAGGCAACATCTCTCTTTAGATGTGACAATTGCATCTCACCAGCTGAACCTGCAGAACTGAGAGCACATTTGGCTTGCCGTGCAGGACTGACACACTATAAGCCTCTCAAATTTATACATCTAATAAAACAGTGACCAATGTATTGCATATAATTTTCTAAATGAGCAAAGGCAGTAAAAAAATGGCTCTTTTAGAAAATCATAGGAATCAGTCTATTCTCCTGGGTCATATAAAGTCACTACTTATTTATAAATCAGCATGTTTTAATGGCTTTATTAAAACCAATTAGCATGCACGTTAGTTTAGGAAAAGTTTGAAGTACAAATGGGAATCTTGATTTAAATCCGTGATTTTAATAAGCCTTTTTCTCTTGGTGATTTAAGTCATGATTTAATCACTCGGAGAGCACACACATTTATGCGGGACATTGACCAGATGTCCTATAGTTTTTCAGATCTAATTTCCAAAAATCACCAAAGCACAGCAATAAAATCCACTTTTGCAAGTGGCTGCTTGTTTGGAAACTCAGACCACTGGAGGAGGTATAAGTAGGGACCAATAACAGTTTTGACAAAAGGGGACAAAATACGGACAAGAGAACAGTTTGGACAAGTGACTTTTTGAACTGTAGCCCCCAGAATCCCAATATCCATCTCTTCTACTGGTTGTGCCCAAGGCTACACAGGCTGGCTCGTCTCCCAACAGGCACAGTGGGGACTCCAACTCCAAACAAGTATTGGTGACAGCTTCAATTGACCATGTGGCGGTGAAATGGGAGCAGGGGACTGGTGGCCCTGATCCAAATGGGAGCACAATTGGTGATGGCCTGCAACTCCCATCAACATTGGCTACTACAGTCAATAGTGAGAGGTGGTGGGAGGTACAATCCAAAAATATCTGGAGGACCACAAGCTGCAGATCTTGTCTCGTCTATCCATTCAGTTGTATCTGAATCTCACTCACTTGGTAGGCCAATGTTCTCCATGCCTTCCTATCTCTTAAAGCTTCTTTTAGCTCCCTTAAGGTCATTCCGGTGTCCCTTCTGATGGTGTCAAGCCAGGAAGTCCTTGGGTGTCTCTTTCTTCTTTGCTACTGACCAAT
Source organism: Phrynocephalus versicolor (assembly GCA_023846285.1). Taxonomy (NCBI): domain Eukaryota; kingdom Metazoa; phylum Chordata; class Lepidosauria; order Squamata; family Agamidae; genus Phrynocephalus; species Phrynocephalus versicolor. The sequence continues at coordinate 13,444,202 of JAHTLZ010000111.1, read as the reverse complement.
CCCAGCATTACTGTCTATTCCAGCAAGTCAATTCACATACAGTAACATGACCAAAGTATGACAGTACACTATTTGTTTGGTGACCCTGGCTTCTAGAAATATGTTTGGTCTGACTCTGTCTAGGACTTCTTTGTTGGTTGTCTCCAGCACCACAACTCAAATGCCTCTTATCTTTCCCTATTTGTCTTCCTCAAAGTCCAAGTTTCACAAGCTGCAAATCCCTGTCTTAAAATAAGTATGTGTGAAATATATGTGAAAAGTCAGGATCCTATGATGGTTCTCAGCATCTATTGTTTTTGGGAGTCTCTTACTCTCTGGCACCTCATAAAAATTCCCTTGTAAAGCCAACTACAGTGCCTAGTGTGGTATAGTGCAGAGTGGAAACCATTCTTCAGACACACCACCTCATAAGATTCCTTATGCAACTTACACAATCCTGATTTGGCCTATATTTCTTATTTCTTTCATGCTATGTTTAGGGCAGTAGTATCTATCTATCTATCTATCTATCTATCTATCTATCTATCTATCTATCTATCTATCTATCTATCTATCTATCTATCTATCTATCTATCTATCTATCTATCTATAAAAGATGAGAATGGCTGGTATAGTGGGTAGAGTGATGGTTCAGTGCAATGGAGACCAAGGTTCAAATGCACACTTGGCCATGGAAACTCAAGGGAGGAGTAGAACTGGTAAAACCATTCCTAGAAAGCCCAATTAATGTCACTTTAAGTCAGTTCCAACTTGATGGCACATAACCAACTAATTCCAGCTCAAAGGAGATGGATACGTATTTTGAACTGCTGGATAGCTCAGCGGCTTCTGAGATAGGGGTTTGATTCCCCGCAGTGACTCCTTGACAGGGGCTGGACTAAGTGATCCATAGGATCCCTTCCAGATTTGTAGTTCTATCTGTAGTAGTAGTAGTAGTAGTAGTAGTCCTTCCTTCCTTCCTTCCTTCTCTTTAGTACTTCTAGAAGGCACTAAGCTCTATAGGTTTGTAGGTTTGATTTGCCACATTGTGATGGCTAAACAAATGGAGAGAGAGAGAGTCAGATGGTCAAAGTGGAGGAGGTGTGTGTGTGTGTGTGTGTGTGTGTGTGTGTGTGTGTAAAATCTTATCTTGCTAATCTATCAACCTCAGCCCTATGGCATTAGTAACATGACCATTTCTTTCCTCCCATCTCACTTCACCACCTCACTCCCTACTCCACCCCCCATGACCTATGACAAAGTGGGGAAAATGATACGAGAACCTAAGAACTGCTTGGCTGGCTCCATTCAGCTCCGCACGCCTGTTTTCTGAAAAGACACCAGCCAGATACTACAGGGAAGGTCTGCTCTTAATTTCCACCATCTGTCAGTCCAAATTGTCCTCCCTCTCCCTCTGACCTTCTCAAAAAGTAAACTAACCTCTCTTTAAAGGGTGGTGCTGATCATGCACAAGGTAACTGCACTGGGAATCAGAACCTCTGCCAACTTAGTACAAGACTGTGTACACCTAGGTAGTTTGGAGTAGATTTCCTTCATTTCAAAGGGGATTGCTTCTCAATAAGCATGCATCGGATTGCATTGTAAATTTGTAGCGCAGACAGAAGCATTACTTCTAAAAGCAACTAGTTACAACGACACTAAAAGCAACTGCTCATGTTACAGGTACAGTTTTTGCACGGAATTTCAGTAACTTTAAAACAGTTACAGTGGACCCTTGTATAACATACAGCTTGTATAACATAAAATTTGTACAACATAAAAATTCTGGAGATAGGGGAAATTTGCTTAACATAATCGCCTATGGGGAAAATCCGTACAACATAAAAATGGGATTACTCCATTTTCAATGCATTCCTATGGGAATTTGTATAAAGGAAAATTTGCTTAACATAATTTCATTTGGAACGAATTAATTCCTTTATACAAGGTACCACTGTACTTTTAGTTACCTGAAAACTGTACAGATTAGTGCCCCAAGCCCTTGGCGCGCTACAAGAAACATTCTCCAGCCCACTTCCTTTGTTACTTCCTCACCCTGAAAGGAGTACAAGACAGCACTAGAACCAGGTCATATTTTTTTCTGCTCTATCATATCCACTTTTTTTTTTTACAGAGGCCACAACTCCAGAAAAGTAACACTGTAATTTACAGCTACATTGCCAAAGGGATGAATGCATTCCTCACTAAATTATTGTCTTAAGTAGTTGATATTTTTCACAGATGAGGAAAAGTTCTTCTCCAAATCTCCCAGTTCATCCCTGTTTGACCCATGCACTTCTTGAGCAAGCTTTTGTTACTTCTGTTGTCATGGCTTGTGGCAGTGAGCAGACACAAGGAGTCCATCCAGTGGCATCTTCAAAATGGCGGCGGCAGGTACTTCAGCCAATCCTTACACCAGTCAGCATGCTCTCCCCCACCCCCATCAGTACTGAAGTTGGGTTGTGTGGTGGATGGGGATTTAGGCCCAAGCTGAAGAAGGAAGTATCACTGCGACAACGCTCAACTCCACGCTAAGGCAAACCACTACAACACACACACACACACACACACACACACACACACACACACACACACACACACACACACACGTCTTCAGGAAAGAACCAAAAAACTTGTATACAGTCACAGATCTACTCATAGTTTGATCTCAGATAAAAGCTATGTCACGGGGATTGGGAGATAAATACCAATACCATCTGGGACTGATCAGGTGCATTTTGAAGACAAAATGCCCCATCTATAAGAACCCCTCATTACACTTTCATTACTGGGAAAAAGAATTAACTACACTAACTAGTTGTTCCCCAGCACTTGAGTGTAGACCAGACCTCTGAACATGGCTGTGGTACTTGTGACTTCTGGCTTTCCTATTTGCTTTTGTTACTTCCAATAAATTTTTGGCCTCAACTGAATTGTGGGCAGTAGAAAACACAGTCACAAGGCTTTGGGACACAATTATCCTGTTTTTACAAACTTGCTGTGATTATCTTGGCAACCTGATCTGGTTGCTTTGGCTTGGTTTACAGGCCTGTTTTACTAAGGTTTTTAATTTCCTCTTCTCTACAGATTTTTGGAGCATCTTTTTTTTCTGTTGTTCTCCTTTTGGCTGGGCGGCTTCTCTCTGATGTTCTTCCAAATGCTCCTGAATTACTCAGGTTCCAGGTTGAGTCCTCCACCCTTCCGCAGTCTTAATTGTCTCTGCAATGATAGAATTCTCCCACCGATTGAAAACTGTGGGGTGTTATTTTTTAAATGCCCCCAGATTCTGTCCTCTAAGTTGATCCCTTGGCATATTCACTTTCAGCCCCATGTGTTTTTAGTTAGGAAAAAAATTGGCTTTCCACTTTCTTCCTGGTGAGAATTGCTGGATGCAGAGTATTAGAAATGTGTGGATTCAGGCAGATTCCGATCTATTTTCTCTTTTTTTGAGGTGGGGAAATAAGCCGGCAATGCCAAAAAAAAATCTCATTTCCCTGAGGTAGCTGAGAACTAGTTAGATGCAGTTCCAAAACATGATTTAAATAACAAGTAAACAAAGGCTTTTAACAGTTGTGTTTTCAGAGTCCATGACAAGTAACAGTTTCAAAAATCTGGGTGGCTTTGGAAAAGGGTGAATAGTGGACGCACAGCTCCACAACAAGCTCAGACTGGCTGCAAGTCAGTTTAAATCTACCAGTGTGGTGCTTAACATATATTTACTCTGTTTACAGGGGTTTGTTCCTGGAGAAATATTGTACAGGATTAAATGCCCAAAGGTTGTCCTTGTAGGCATAGATGCCTGGAAGTTCCAGGGCTGTTCCAACACATACTGCTGCCTGAGGACAAAATGGCACACCATCTCATTCCCAACCAGGCTGGCAGCTGTTACTGGAAGTGTTAGTGATAACAAGAATTTCGAATTATACAACACAACTGTGTCCTCTATCCAAAAGGTAGAAGAGTCAGAGACAACTGCTGCAGTCCCTGCGTATCTGCCAACATATGTAGTTGCCTCACTGCATTTCATGGTAGGGCCAACTCTGGGGAATAAGTAGTTCTATAGACCACAGGGGATTTGACACTGAGTTAATGAGCCGGGCTAATACTGATTGCAGGCATGCATCTTAAGCCATGCTTAGAAACTTTTTTTTTAAATGACAACACTTGGAATCCTAATTGGAGGATTCTGGGCATTGTAGTCCAAAAATACATTTTTCCCGCTCTAGGCATGCTTCCAAAGGATCCTTTTATTGTGCCATGGCCTTTAGATCCAAAGAACATCTTGCATTTATAACTATCCTGTGTTTTCTATTACCTTTTTCCAGAAAATGTTAAGCAAGGAAAGGTAGAATAGTTATATAAGGCACCTTAATTGCTAATGCTAAGAGCTTACCATCTGGAAGCATTGCATTAAACATTATTAGGCAAAGTTCAGGCTTGCGGGCTCTACCTGCAAGCCTGAACTTTTTTTTAAAGCTGGCACTCCCAAGTTCCACCAGTCAGAACCTGATGGATCCTACACATGGAATTAATAAATTAATTAAAATTGTTTATTTTAAATATCTCCTTTCAAGGGACACTAGGTGACTGTATCTATTCAAGGCAGTATTATTTTTTAAAATATTATTTTTTTATAAAATACTACAATACAAAACATACACAAAATCAAATAGCATTTATACAAGAAAAGGAAGAAATTAATAAAAACTCTACAAGACCAAATATACCCCATAAAGACAATATTTAAATCTAAAAATAGTATACAAATACTAGAAAGGCTGAAACAAATATGACACCCCCCAAAAGGTAAAGCAACACCAAGAACACGTTTAAAATACTAAGGCACAACAATCCATTTTAAAAACCCACTCAGGCAGCCAGTCACTGAAGGGAAACCAGTGGTGTCACAATGGGGGTATCATAAGAACATAAGAAGTATGTAAGAAGTATGTAATCCAACATTGCTTGGTGTTTATAAGAAAATGTTGTAAACTGTTACCTCTGGAAAACTTTTTTAAAAAATGACAATGTCCAGAATCCCCAGCTAGAGGATTCTGGGAATTGAGAGTTGTTCTGAATTTTTCAGGCTGTTTGGCCATGTTCTGGAAAAATAGCCCAAAAAACTCACAAAAACTATTAGATCCCGGCTGTGAAAGCCTTAGAGATTCTGGGAATATTTGTCCAAAAATTGATCATGGCCTGTGCATCTTTGGTCCTGGTCCAGTAGCAAGAAGCTATCCAGATGCTGTGTTATGGTTATACAGTACTGTGTGACTAAATTACAGACATCCTGGGCGGGCACTGAATGTAGGGACCAAGCAGTACAGTACTTTAAAACAGACTTTTAATAAAGCATTATTAAATTGGAATTTTACTTCTGTTTATAAAAGGCAGACATAGTGTATCAATTTAAAGCTTCCTTTCTCTCTCTCTCTCTCTCTCTCTCTCTCTCTCTCTTTCTCTCTCTCTCTCTCTCTTTCTATCTCTCTCTCTCACACACACAGACACACAAATATACAGAAAGAAAGAAAGAAAGAAAGAAAGAAAGAAAGAAAGAAAGAAAGA
>JAHTLZ010000111.1:13423263-13438648 GCA_023846285.1 Phrynocephalus versicolor | reverse complement strand
AGAAAGAAAGAAAGAAAGAAAGAAAGAAAGAAAGAAAGAAAGAAAGAAAGAAAGAGAGAGAGAGAGAGAGAGAGAGTCTGAGTGTCATAAAATCTGGTTAGTTGTTTACCTCACTATATGTGACTATATGGCCAAATACCTCTAGATTTGCTCTGCTTATACAATAGGTGGATTCAAAATATTTTTTACTCACCATGTGATGCATTGCTGATTAGAATCAGTTCAGCCCTTTTTGCTCTCAAAGCAGCTTCCACTCTATGCCACACTGCGGGAATTCTGTGTTTCAAGATCAAACAATTTAAACAGTTTTCCCCCAGGTAAGTACAGTAGTTGTGATATATTCTTGAAAAGTTTAGGGGCAGGTCTGTAGGTAGTGTTTCAGTGACATGACATGGCAGTGGCATGATGTTCAGGAATGGGGGAAACATGCTCCCAATTCTTTTTTCCTCCCACATTCTCCAATGAATTTTTAATAAATTATTTAATATATGAGTTTAGTGCTAGATCACTTTGTCTCCTTATTGCTGGGTCCTTGTTATTATTATTTTCTGTATTTACTCTCCTGTCAGTTCCTCAGCAGAGGCAAGACCAGAGGAAGGAAGGATCAGCAGAGGTGGGACGAGAGGAAGGAAGGAAAGAATGGGCAGGCTCTTAGCGTATTACAACCATTGTGAACAGTGAATCTCCAGCCCCTGTGTTACCCTTGCTTGTAAATTCAAATGTGAATCACAATCTTTCCAGCAAAGTCACACTCTCAGTAATGGTTCAGTTTTTTTTTTTTTTTTTGTATGGACAGGACAATAATGGTTGCGAGATTTTGTACCTCCACTGTTTGCATGTCTTGACTGGCCTTGAGTGCTATCCTGAACAATGACTTAGGAGAAGGGCACAATGTTTATTGTTATATCTCAGGCAACAAAATGTCCAACTTAATCTTCAGTTCTGGTATCTAACCTTTGATGAACCAAAAACATACACACAAAGCCTCCAGTATCGAACAGGGAGGGGTTTCCCCTTGTTTTGGGGAGCCTACTTGTCCACCGAATGCCCTACTCTTGATCTAGCTCTAGCCCTTTATCCACTTGGTTGCTAAACTCTAGGCACCATCAGTTCAGCTCTGTTGAAAGAAATCCGAGCCACTAATTGGTAAAAACTTGAGGGCAAAAAAAAAAAAAAAAAAAAAAAAAAAAAAATTCCCCCAGTGCAATTTGATGGATGAAAGAAGGCCAAGGGGAAAATGGATGTGCAGCTCTGGGAACAAAGCTGCCTTTGAAGAGGCAGTGGGTTGCAAATGAATGTCGCTGTCTCCCCCTGCCCACTCCAGACCATCTCTGGTGCACAAATGATACAAATGAAAAGGCTTGACAGAGTTACTTTTCTGAATGACCAGTTAGTTCCCACCCAGACACCACGTCATGTATACAATCTGGCACTCTTTAGCAGAAAAATAGATCCAGATGCCCTGCCTGGCAATTTTGTTCATTGATCCTGGAGGATCACAGCTCCCTTTCTCCCTCCAACTCTGTCGCCAGATTCAATTGCTTTCCCACCCTGTCCACCTGGATGTCGTCTGTGGGTCCTGCTTCCCACCCACCCACCCTGTCCATCTGTCTGTGGTCCCCATGCCTACCTTTTGACTGTTCTGAGTTTTTCCTGCATAACAATTGTTTTTCGTGGGCCAGTTTTACAGCATTTCACTTTCTTTTCTTGTCGCCCTCCTCAAAACATGCATCTTGGCAACCCAGAATTCCCAGCCAATCCCAGCAGAAAATGAATTACAACACAAGAAAATGGGATGGATTTGGTTTAAACTCACTTCTGTAAATTTGGTCCACACTTTTACTCCAAATTTCCTCAATCTGGTTTTTATGTCAATAAAAATAATAGAGCTCAGCTGCCACACTCATTTGGTTGCTTCTGTCACCCAGTAAAATAATACATGCACATGAATTATTCCTTTTTATTTGAATGCCTGGCATCTTCATTTGCTGCTGGCAGTTTAATAGATGTTTTTCAGGACTTCCAGCTTGTCACGCAAGACTTGTGTAGCTCTTAACAATTTTAATTTTATTTCGTGAACAGCATTTTTGATATAATCATTTATGGTTGGCAACTTGGCAGTACACAGGCACATTCAGGATTCTCTGCATTGCAGAGGACATTACCACGGTGAATGCTCTATGCTGGATGTACATGTCAGAAAAATGCCACATCAGAGCAGATTTAAAAGCTTCTGAATTGACATCCTCCAGTGCACATTTTCTTTAATGCTCCAAAGTGAATACATAATGGTCAGCATCTTTTGGGGTCTTGCACTATTGCTGCATGAGAGTACTGTAATAAGCTTGTGCTGGTAGAGCAAATCAACATTCTACAAGGCAATCCTAAAAATGGGGAAAATCAAATTTAAAAACCATACATTTTAAACTGGGCTTGAGATCAGTACCAAATCTGGCACAACAGTACGTTCGTGCTCTTTGGCAAATTTTGAAACATTTGGGTGAAAGATTTTCAAGCTATGTTCTTAAAATCAATGTTTAACAGTGTTACACTCCTGCTCAGAAACTGGCAACACTAAATGTCCCCAGATTTTAAATAGCATATATAAATTGAAAAGACCAATATTGCTTATATTGAAAGAGAACAGTTGGCCACACACACACATTTTTAATTGAAAGAATCCAGGATGTAGAGACTGAAATAGTGAACCTCAAAAAATGCCTTTCAAAAGGGGAAAAAACAATGATTTCTTATCACATTGAGCATGCATGGAACACATTTGCCAGCAAGAGTTTTGAAACATAGTTACATTGTTTCAGTTTAATGAGTGGGAAGGAAGATATTAGCAGAGCCTAGGGCAGTGACAGCGAACATTTTAGAGACCGAGTGCCCAAGCTGTGATTCAAAACCCACTAATTTTTTGCAAAGTGCCAATACAGCAATTTAACCTGAATACAGGTGGCTGTGAAGGGGCGATGTCAGGTGCCTACAGAAAGGGCTCCGAGTGCCACCTTTGGCACCTGTGCCATAGGTTTGCCAACACTGGCCTAGGGCAATTAAATGTCACAGGAATGGTGTCAAAGGGAAGGTTTTTTAAAGCATCAAAAAATCAGACTTGCTTTAAACAAAGTAATGGAATGTCAGTCCTCCATAAAAGCGGGCATTTGCCATATTTCTCCAGGGAATTGCCATACAGTTTTGTCAGGTATTTGTGCCTTGCAAAAGGTCGGATCAATCATGTATGTCCCAGTTCTGAATGCTTTCAGTAAACATTCTCTCGGGATTTCTGATGCAAGTTTTCAATGGGGAAATCAGCTCCAAGGCAAGACAATGAAATTTTGAATTTATCAATCACGACCCATGTTTAATTGTTTTCTAGCCAAACAGGGGTGTGTGTTGATTGAAAATATATTTCAAAAATATTCAGCAGATCATCCTTTAAAGCTATGAATTTAATGCTTTTTGCTTTGTAGCTTGGGATAGTCTTATTCAATGTTAGCAGAGCTTTGGTGCCTATATCCTGTAATGGTCTTAACTATTCCACCCATTTGTCATTATGCAAGTGTTTGGTAATTTAAAAGGATGTTAACAGCCATCAAGTCGCTTCTGATGCATGGAGAGTATGTAACTTCTCCTAAATATCCTTTCATTAACAACTCTGTGCAGATCACAAAAAGAAACAACATCTTGTGCTGGTTTGTTTTCTATTGGAATGTGTTTACAAAGTTTTTTGGGTCCAAAGTGCAGCAGTCAGATTGCTAACTGGAGCTACTCCTAGGAATCACATACCCCCTCCACCCAATTACAGAAGCTCCACTCACTGCTAATCTATTTCTGGGCACATTTCGGGTTCTAACCCATGAAACACTTGTTCTAACTTAAAAACCCCTCAACAGATTTGGTCTGAGCTACCTTAAGGGCCGCATCTTCTGCATGTGTTAAGTTAATGAGGACTTATCTTTCTCTTGATTCCCACCACCTTCCCAAGTCTGTTTGATGGGAACATGGAAGAGGGCCTCACCAGACATTCAGGGCTTGTAGAAGAGAGTCAGAGAAAGCATCTCTGCAAATGTGGGGCCTCTAGATGCTAGGGGGTTCTCTTTAGAGCATTTTAAAGAAGAGATGAATTGATTCATGGATTCATCAAACAGCCCTGCTGAATCACAAATCATGATGCATCACGCTCTTTTAATTTGTCCCCATCGCTAGTCTACAGGATACCCTCTTGTGCTCGCTACCATTCACAAGGGAATAGCAGATGTAACACTCTTGGTGCAAGGGGATGGAGAACAGGACAGAAGGAATCCCAAGGACATGGGCAGCTGATGTCACCTTGGACAGTGGTTCTCTATCCTACAAAACTTGGTTGCAGTTCTCATTATGAAATTCATTGGTAACAGATCTAACATTGGGCCTGTTGAGACACATATACCTTTTCATGTTGGGTGAGATGGAAAGCAAGCCATGGTCCCTACTTGGAAAAGTTACTTTTTCGGACTACAGTTGCAACTATTGTCTCAGAATGGCCAAAGACTTGGTTTCTTTTCCAACCTCTCACCATCATCCTGCACTCTATCCCCTCTGCATACAAGCAGGGAGAGGGAGAGCGTGCAAAGGAGAACCTAGAAATTCAGTGTTTATTTGAAAGCCGGATATCCCATGTGGTGTGAAACAGAGTCAACTAGCGATCAGGCACAAGAACTAGCCATCCTGTCTTCCAGCCAGAAAAAAAATGCATTGCATGCTCCAGAATTTTCATTGGCAGCCGCATCGATGAACTGGCTTTTACAAGGCATTCTTCCATCCAGATGGAGCCCTTGAACTTTTAACAAGCTTGTGAATCAAAAAGGGCAACACAGCCCTCGGAAAGCACAGCTACCCCTGGGGAGGAGCAGAAACAGCTGTTTATCCACTGGGGACTACTGGGAGATGGGAGTGGGAAGGGAGTACAATGGCTTTTTAGAACGGAAGAGTGGGTGGGTGTCACTTGCCTCATCCTGCCTCCCACTCTTCCTTGTTTGTAGCCTTTGCCAACGCAGGTGGTGTTCTGCACAGCCCTCTGGAGGCAACCTGATTGCTTAGCCATTGGAGCATGGGATGCCTCAGGCGGCCGGAGAGGTGGACAGAAGTATCACCAGGATTGATTGTCTCTCCTATCGAAAGAACTCACACTGAATTTACTGAGCTTCATTTGTGGGGTGGGTGGGTGGGGCCCCTTTCCATAAGACACTGTGGGAGGGTACTCCCAGAATCCCTTATAAACATGGCTACTTTGTATGCGTTGCACACATGCGCATATATATGTAAGGGCTTCCTGGGGCAGCTATCAAAGCAAAGCAAAGCATTCTGCTTATCTACCACCCCATACCATATTTTTTGCTCTATAAGACGCACTTGACCATACGATGCACCGAGTTTTTAGAAGAGGAAACCACGAAAAAAATGTTTAACCTAAGGTTTCATGGTAGGGGAATCCTGGGTACAAAAAGGGAGGGCAGAGGCTCCGTGGAGGCAACCTCCTTGCAAACGAGACGCTTTTTGACTGGGGAATCCAAGCTGCAAAATGGGAAGGTTGTAAATGAGGTGGACTTGGGAATCCAGTCTGCAAAAGGGGAGGCTTGCAAAACTGCCTTCAACTTCCTTTCTTCCCAACTTCCTTTCTTCCCATCATCTCTAAGACCGCTACCGTACTTTAGATTTGAAACACCTTTTCCTGAAAGACAAATCGCCTTAAAAATCACTGCCCGCTTTTCAAATAGCTTTTTCTAAAGATCTCCCTGGGCCACGCCCATTTTTTACCACTGTCGGTTTTTCTTGCAACAACTACTGGGGGTGGTGTTTTTTTAAATCAGTTCCTGCACCCCCTTTTAAAGCGATCTGGTTGTATTTGCGGACATACTACGCTGCCTTTTTCCGGTTTTCCCTGTTTCTGCCGTTTCCCTGTTGTAGTTTAAAACGCTTCAGCGTGCGAATGGGGAAGCTGACTGCTAAGCAACCGCTGAAGTGCGGACTGCTGAACTGCTGTAGCGACCACGTGATTGTGCGAGGAAAGAAGGTGATGCAAAATTTTAAAAGGCTGCTGAAGGAAGTGCGTTAGCGGTCTGCTGCTATATGCCTGAAGAAGTGGATGTGTCCACTAAACATTACATTAAAATATGAAAGTTAGTCTTTAAGGTGCCACATGTCTTTTGTTTTTTGTTCGGTTTTGTTTTTCTTTAATTTTTATTTTTAATTATTTTATTTTAGAGTATTTTTACCCCGCCTTTCTCTTTTGAAAAGGACCCAAGGCAGTTTACAGTAATGAGGGATAATATACACTCCAATACAATTGCAATTCGTTCAAGTATTGAGAACAGGGAATTGAGGGACATCTTACAGTATTAATAGACAACATTACATTAAAGCTACAAGAGAATGAGAGCAGTTAAAAGGAGATTAAAGTTCCATGTAAAGTTACAAGAGAACACAAGCAGTTAAAAGGAGAGTAAAGTTCCATGTAAAGTTATGAGCGATGGAAACTAACATTGAAAACACAGTGTCAATGTAATCACATCAGATTATAAGTACAGTGGTACCTTGTATAAAGGAATTAATTTGTTCCAAATGAAATTATGTTAAGCAAATTTTCCTTTATACAAATTTCCCATAGGAATGCATTGAAAACAGAGTGATTCCATTTTATGTTGTACGGATTTGCCCCATAGGCAATTCTGTTAAGCAAATTTCCCCCATCTCCAGAATAGTTTATGTTGTACAGGTTTTATGTTATACAAACCATTTGTTATACAAGGGTCCACTGTGGTTATAAACACAAAGTCTATGTGATCCTATTGATTCACATAAAAGACACATAATAGGTAGTCCATCATTCAGGGAAAGCTTGGGGATTTGGGAAGAGTGATCTGTAGTTATTCTCTGCCTGAAGAGAAAGGTCTTTGCCTGTTTCTGGAAAGACAACAGGGATGAGGCAGTCCTGGCCTCTAGTGGGAGAGAGTTCCAGAGTCTGGGCGCAGCAGCTGAGAAGGCCCTTTCATGGGTTCCCATGAGACGTACTTGTGAGGGTGGTGGGATGGAGAGAAGGGCCTCTCCTGATGACCTTAACACCTCTGTCTGTTCATTCTATGAGATTCAGTCTTTGAGGTAGCTAGGAGCAGGTCGTACAGTGTTTTGTATGTCAAGGTCAGCACCTTGAATTGTGCCAGAGAGCTGATCGGCAGCCAGTGGAGCTGCTTTAATAGGGTTGTAATGTGATCTCTGTACCTTGCCCCAGTCAGCAGTCTGGCTGTTGCACTTTGGACCCATTGAAGTTTCCTGAGAAACTTGCCTATAATTCTTGTCTGGAATTCTCACACAGACTAATATGGCTACCTTCTCCAAAACTCCATCACCTCTTCCTAGTTTGAGAAGGAGCCATTAATCATCACCCTCAGAGTACAATCCTGTAATCCAAAAGCGTAACCAAGGGTGCCCGCAGCAAACCAGAGAATGCCTTATTTATGCATAGCAATCTGCTGCTGTAACTTACACTTCATGCATGTGTACATCGGCAATAGGATTCTGGTCAAATCTGCAGTAAAATAGCCCACTGAATGACCCAGACACAGACGTCAGCAGGTCATGAACTGCTATGGCTGAGCAGAGAAAGAGCTGGAGTCCTGCCAATGTACCTCTAGTCCTCCAGCATGTGGTGGGTGTCCTCTCAGTCTGTTCCCATCAGCCAGATGTTGAACTTCTTCTCTGAGCTGTGGAAATCCCAAGAAGTGGGCCCTCTTGGATTGACAGCAAAGGCTCTAAACTCCACTGCTTTGAATTCCTTGGCAGGTTCCTCTCCAGAATGTGCCAGCAGTGGCCAATGAAAAATACACACTGTCGTTAGTGAACTTGTCCGCTTTGACTTTGTGAATTCCACTTCAGTCCCTTGGCAAATTAAAAGGAAGATGAGAGGATGAAGGGACTGGAACAACTGCTAAGGCATCGGAGAAAACCTGGTGGGAGGAAAGGGAGAGGAGATAGGCTAGATGTCGTGTATGTACAAAGGAGTCAAAGTGCCTTGCTTTCTTTACACATTTTTCCCCTATAGGTTGAGAGCTGTTGCAGCTCAGAGATTAAACTGAGCCTAGGCCTAATTCACAAGACACAAACACAATAGAAACAGGGTGCCTCTGAGATTGTGCAGAGTGTAATGGGGTTGTGGGCTATATATTCCCATTCCCAACAGAGCAGGTTGCTGGGGGACTTCAGTACTGGTAGTAAAATAAAAACAAGCCAGTTTTCCAAGTCTACTCTGGGCCAGCATTGAATAACTACAGATCAATCACTCTTCCCAATTTCAAGAGTCCCTATATATCTAGGATTAAAGCAAGCTTGGGGAATGCGATTCATCCCATTATAATTTTAATCACATGGCCGATTCAGCCACCCCACATATGTCAAACGTATATGGATGGACAGATGGTGTTGCCATAGAAGCACATTTTGCCCATGTTCAGATGCACTCTTGTTTTCTTGAGTTACATATTTAAGAGCCTTGCAGTGGGAAACCATTCCTGACCAGACTTTTCTCAGACTGTGGGGTTTAAGCCCCAGCTGGAATAAAGAAAAGAAAAGAAAAGAAAAAGAAAGACACTGTATCTCTGTGCTATTTGTTCAAACTTGGGACTCATATTCTTCCCCCATGACATCACCGTCGTAAACTGTTGTTACCACAACTAATTCTGATGTCACACGGACAGGTGGGGGCCAGGAGGCAAAAGCGGTAGGGAGCTGACAAAACCCCAGAGAGAGCCAGCTGTCCCCAAACATGAGGCAAAGAAAAGAAGGGAAAGCTGATCTGGCTGCGGAACCAATTTGGTTCAAAGTTTTCAAAACATTAAAATAAAAAAAAAATAAAACCATGTACAAACAGCATCACTGGGAATGGAGGTCTTTTTCCACTCCCACAGGATACCGTGTTCACTTTTCCACATTAGCATTACCCACCTGCCATTTCTTCAAGGGGCTGGAGCTTCTTAGGGTGGCCGTTCACTCTCTTTCCACCAATGGCAGTCCTCGGCTTGAATGGAATTTGAAGGGCAGTTTGGTCCAGGATTGGTTTCAAAATAATAGTGAGAAGGAGAAGGACAGCGCTTCAAAAGAATGTTACTTTTAAAATTATTATTAACTTCCACAAATCTTCCATTGTGGCCAGTACCATCTTTTTTTTTTTTTTTTTTTTTGAGAGAGAGAGGGGGGGGGTCCAAAAAAATAAAGGTTCTACATACATAACAGGAGTGGATTGTCTGAGCAAATATGCAGTGGTTCGCCTGCTCACCATCTTCCTCATTATGGTATTGTACTTCTATTTTATATAATGGGCACGAAATGGGAAAATGGTGTTTCGTTTTGTTCCTTTACATCCTCCCGTGTTTTGTTTTATATCATAATGAATTTTTTCCAAAACATTTCATTACTTATGAAGCAAAACAAAAATGAATCTCCCATGGAACCAGTGCTATAGCTGGTGCCATGGGGGATTAAAAAGCCTCCTCCCCACCGCCTCCCAGCTAATTTTGACAGCTTGATCCCAGATGGGAGGGGGGGGGGTAGGAGGAAAAGAGCAGCCAGGCAAAACTAAATTCCCTGCCTGACTGCTCCTTTCTCCCCTGCCACCCCTCCTTCCAGGGGTGGTGTTTTGGACAGGGAGTATGGGGGCAGTGGGGGCAGTTCCCACTGCCCATTGCCCTCTCTGCCCAGAAAACTGCCCTGGGAGGATGGGGGGGGAGCACGGGAGAAGGAAAGAGGCAGAGGTAAATTAAAACAGTGCTTCAATTTGCCATTGCTTCCTTCCTTCTTCCTTGCAATCCCTGCCTACCAGCTGGGGCTTTTTGACAGGTTGGGGTTTGGCGAGGGGGCACCCTTCCTCCCCAACCTATCAAAAGGTCCTAGCTGGGAGGTGAGGTGAGGGGAGAACAGCTAACCTGAGCAGGTGTTTTCCCCTCCATGGTCCATTCTGCCTTCCACCCCACCTCCCAGCTGGTGCTTTTTGACAGGTTGGGGTGTGTGGGTGTGAGGGGAGCTCCCATCTCCAAACCCCAACCTGTCAAAAATCTCCAGTTGGAAGGCAGGAGAGGGGAGAAATGCAGAAAGGAGCGTTTCCCCCCCTCACTGTTCCTGTGATGGGAGTATGGAGGCAATTAGGGAGTTAATACCATAGAGTAAACTCCCTGATTGCCTCCATGTTCCCAGCATACTTTGCCAATTAACTACCCCTGCCCCTTTAGAGCTTCATAACTAAGTCCCCTTACCTCCAAATTTTTCCAGATTTTAGGAGGTTCCCTAAAATTGCTTCGGGAAGGTACCCCTGCTACTTTGGATCCCCAAGGTAAGTAAATTTTGATTGCATGTTTTTAAAATAATTTTTGAGTGCATCTTTTTTTTTTAAAAAATATATGCTTACCTTAGGGCACCAAAGTAGCAGGGGTACCTTCAGAAAGTGATTTTAGAGAACTCCCTGAAATTTGGAAACATTTGTGGGTAAGGGTGTTTCATTTGTAATGAAACACTGCTTCCTCATATCGTTTTGTTAGCTAACAAAATGACAAAACAGTGTGACTTTTTTGTATGGTGCCCATCCCTGCAGAATATTATATAAACCTAGGCTCTCATTTTTGGGTTGGAGGCATAAATGCCTACCTAGTGATGAAATCTCACAACAAGTTAGAATGTGGCCACGTGGGTAAACAGACTGCGTTTTGAACCATTTGTGGGGTGCAAAATATAGTATACTGGTAAAATCTATTTCCTGGCAATCATATGAGAGATGAGGAATTGCACTGTAGCTTGACCCTAGTCTGTGCCCAAACCGCACTGTTTTAATCCAGCTATAGGGCTACTACTTTTGGAAGGATGGGTTGGAGTTATTCTCTGACAAACAGAGGAGTTGCTTTTAGCAAGTTCACCCCTTCTAAAAAGACCATTCCTGGTACAACCATACACACAACGTTGCAGATGTCTGATTGCATCCTGTATGTCTCCTTTCCTTTTAAATCTATAGGAATTGTTTTGGTCCTAAACCAGTGGGTTTACCAGACCTAGGCCATAGTGATTAAAACATATAGTATTTCCTGAATTTTGCCAACCACATTCAGCTTTGCAAGAACTGAGGTGCTAAACAGAAGAGGCATGTCCTACTCTGTTTGCTTCATCCTGATCTTTAGAAGTTACAAATTACAATATCTCTTTATTTGCTGTTAGCCTTCTAGCAAATCCTTCCGATAAAATAAAATTAAAATTAAAAACCCAATTAAATGATGCAAGAATTAAATTCCTAGATTAAGGCAGGGGAAAAATCATAGATTAAGTCAGGCATGTCCAAATTTCATCCCTCCAGATGTTTTGGACAACAACTGCCACAGTCGTTTGCCATTGGAAATACAGGCTTGGAATTCTGGGAGTTGTGGTCCAAAACATCAGGATGGCTGAAGTTTGGACATGCCTGGATTAAGTCCTTCATATAGCAGTCATGTTCTATGCTCTTCATGCTCATCTTAATATGTTTTGTTTATTTTTTGCTTTCACACTGCTTTGGCTTTTTTAAAAATTCTGACATTCCTACTTAGGCCGCAGTCTTACCAGTGTTTTCTGCGTAGTATCCCGGCGTCGAACTGCGCAGAAAAAGATTGCGTGCTAACCGCGAACAGAAGTAAATTCTGGTCCCGGCCGACCACGCCCCTGGAACAGCAGTTTCAGCAAAGTTTCCTAAACCACCACCAGGGGCTGGATTTAGAAAGTTCGCTCGAAAATGCTCAATTATTTGCTTCTGTAACCAAGACAGGACCCTGAAAATACGCAATAAAAAACCACTGTTCCCCTTTTGCAGCAGCTTCCCAAGGTTGCGGATGGTCGATTTATAATCCTAATGCATGTCCGAATTGCCGGCATGCTGCTTCAATGTGTTCCTAAATTTGCAAGAGTTCATTGCAATTTCTGTATCTCTATGGGCTTGCCCTGTGTCCTCCGGAGGGCCTTTATGGACCTTTTCTGCTCTGGGACCGTTTCTTGCTTTGCAAGAATTGAGCTGATTGATCGGTAAAGAGCTTCTGGCTGAAGCCCAGCTCTGCTTTCCCTGGCAAATTATCTTCTCCCATGAAAATGCCTGAGTTTAACAGCTGCTTGATCAAAGCAAGCCTGCATTCTCGGGCTGTTGCAAATGGTTAAACAAGACATAAAGATCTGGGAGATATTATTATTACTGTACCTAGCGAGTGAAAACTCCAGACTTGCTCGCAGCTATTTGTTATAACAGCAGCTTTTGGGCCCTGTTCCAAACTAGATCAATACGCATCTAGTCAGGAGGTGGAAGGTTAGCACATTAAAATACATTTAGTAAACACAATCATTAAAGCCAGCGAGAAAATGAAGGCAAGAAATCATTGGGAAACAGCCTTGATTGTCATGTTGGGGTGGAGGCACGGGTAAGCAGACATATAGTAAACTCCCATTAGAGGATTTATCATATTGCGTGCAGGGCGGAGAGATGAAGAAAGGCTGCACTGAATGAGCACTAAAACAAAACCAGCGTGCAATTAAAATCAAAGCATTTCTGCCAAAGATGAGAAATGGGGCTATTAAGGAGTAGCATCTACATGGATGCTGATGAAGAAGCACTTACTGGTTTGGTCGGCGGTGGGGAGGGGAGAGCATCGCTATAAGGCAGAGAGTACACCTATTGTAAGCAAGAAGTCCTGAGGTTTTCTCCATTTGAGAATCTGCATTAGAAAGAATCTCTCAAATCAGCCCAGAAGACAGCTTCAGACTAGATGACAAATTGTTTATGGCAGGAATGGGGAGTCTGCAGCCCTCCAGGTGTTTTATTTCAGTGATAGCTCCCCATATTATCCCTCCCTTTCGGATAAGGTGGCACGAGGAGAGTTGGAGCCTCACGACATCTGGACTATAGCCTGGAAAAGTTCTTTGTTGGGTTGTAACTCATTTGGCCACATCTGAGTCAAAGAGCCAGGGATAGTGATTTAGAAGCCAGGGTGGCAAACCTTTGGTGCTCCAGATGTTTAAGACTATGGGCGCTTTTACATGACCCCTAAGATCCGCTGGCAACTTAAATTCGGACCTGAGATCTTGGGGGTTTGTCGCTCTTCCTGTGTTCCCACCCCTCCGCACTCCCTTGCTCCTGTCTGCGTGAGGGGAGGGAGAAAAAAAAGGGAGAAAAAAATGCAGGCTCACCTCCACTCTGCTATCAAGCTGCTCCGGGAAGCATTCCAGTCTCTTTCAGTCTCTTAAAGGGGCGGGGGGCAAAACAAACAAACACACACACAAGGCAAGGAGAGCGCAGCACTCACTGCTTTACATCTGCATCAGAAAATTTTCACCTTCGGAGACCAGGTACTTGGAAAATGCGCTGGGACGCGCTTAGGTGGACATGGTCGTACTTAATTTTTTTTAAAATCCAGAGCTGGTGGGAAAACAATTTTCAGCTCCGGATCTGGGAGCCCTTTGCCTCGGATTTTAAGGGTCGTGTGAAAGCGCCCTATGACCCCTCGACCCCCGAATTCTGTAAAGTTGGCAATGGAAGCTGAAGATTCTGGAGACTGTGGTCCAAAACATCTGGGGCTCCAAAGGTTCTCCACCTCTGAATCAGAGTATTGGACTCTCTCACCTATTCTCAAGTCTCCCTTCAGTCACGAAGCCCACCGGGTGCTCTTGTGCCAGTCTGTGTCTATCTGTCTGTCTGTCATTCTCTCTTTCCTGGGCTCACAGCTATTGAGAGAATAACATGTAAGCGGACAACAGCCATGTAGACTGTGCTGAGCTCATGCAGATAAAAGTAGATGAGGACTGTGGTTATGGCTGATGATGATGGCGATGGTAACAATGACAGTGGGTTGGATCCAGATCTTTTCTGGACTCTTGATAGGCTGATGTTTCATGAAACTGCAGACATTTCTTTGGGTCTCCTGATAGGGAGACAATTTTTAGAGTGGCCAGTGTTGGAGAAAGTTGGATTTTATGGATGAATGGCTTCTCTTCCCCACTTGTTTCTAATAGACATCAGGGCTCACTGGTTCAGCCTGAAAGTATTTGCATGTGTCTTGTACTTGTTTTGCTCACAGTGTTGGCTGTTGGCTCCAGTTTGGCGGGTGCTGTAAATCTGCTCTGAGTTTTAGTCTGCATTTTACAGGAGCAATCAAAGGTGCTGAATAGAGACGGGCAAGAAACAAAAAATAAAACACTTTTATGTCATTTTGTTAAATAGTTAATCATTTTGTTACAAACACATATTTTTATAAAACAAAATACATTTTCCCTCTAGGAATGAAACATTTACTCCTAAAGGAAGCAGAATTGCAGGGTAAGCCCCCCAAATTTGGAGACATTTGGGGTTCAGGGGGCTGAGTTATTAAACTCCAAAGGGGGTCACCCTAGGATAAAATCATTTCTAATAATAATGGGGGCGCTATTAGCCACTTCCTGACTCAATTAGAAATTATATTCTCCCTAGCAGGACCCCCTTTGGAGTTTAGTAACTCAGCTCCCTGAACCCTAAACCTTTCCAAATTTGGGGGGCTTACAGGGAAAAGTCCAAAGAAGCTACCCTGAAATTTTGGTGCTGCTATAAGGAAGCAGCCTCGGACATCTTTCACTCTCCCTGGTGCTGGCCAATCAGGAGCTGTGCAGAAACATGCATTGTCCTGCCTCCCTGTCTGATTGGCCAGTGGTAGGGAGAGTGAAAGATAATGTGTCCAATGCTATAATATATGAATTGCTATAAGGGTACACACAGATATCCATAATTTTTCACAGCAAACCTCCTGTGCAAAAAAAAGTGCACTGGACATAGGGTGTATGAGGAGAGAGGAGTCCTTGGAAAAGTCCCTGATGTTGGGAAAGATTGAAGGCAAAAGGAAAGGGGGACGACAAAGAATGAAATGGTTGGGTGGTGTTATCAATGCAACCAACATGGATTTGACAAAATTCTGGGAGGCAGTGGAAGACAGAAGGGCCTGGCATGCTCTGGTCCATGGGGTCATGAAGAGTTGGACACAACAGAACGACCAAACAGCAAATGTACCTCCTGCATACATATCTTACAAATATTGCTGAGGGAAAGCCCAATAGCCTTCAGAAACTGAGTCTATACATGACAGATTTCCAAATGTTTATTATTACTGTAATTCCAGGAGGTAGCATTTCAGAGTAGTACTTAAAGTGCACTTTTTACAACAAAAGAAACTATATATAAACTATCCAAGAGCCTGGCCTAAATCCCAGCACTGGTCCCACACTCAGGTGGGCTGTAGATAGCCAGCCAGGTTTTTGACCATGTTTTCCAAGACCAAAGAAAGAAGAAGAAGAAGAAGAAGAAGAAGAAGAAGAAGAAGAAGAAGAAGAA
>JAHTLZ010000111.1:13392811-13423253 GCA_023846285.1 Phrynocephalus versicolor | reverse complement strand
AAGAAGAAGAAGAAGAAGAAGAAGAAGAAGAAGAAGAAGAAGAAGAAAGCAATGTATGGTACTCAATCTGAATTATCCACACCATGATAAGAAGAAGGGTGTTTGTGAAAAGATTACTGGGTATGCATGTTTTGGGAGCTTTGTGTCTATCATTTAGAAGGAAACCTTTTGAAAAATAAAAAGAGAAGATAATATGGCAAGACAGCTGGGAATGTGCTTTTGAGTGTGATTTCTGAGATGGTGGAGGCTCCACAGTGGTTGAGTTCTGACATTCCCCTCTTTTCAAGAAACCACTTTAAAGAATGTTTATAGGAGAGGCCTGTTGCCTTTTGACATCCAGCGCCTTTTCTTCCGAAGTGCACATTCTGTAATTCCTCTTCCTTTTGGAGCACATTTCGCCATCATAAAGCAACTTCTCCTGTCTGCTCTTGACAGCTATTTCCTGCCCCAGCTCCATTCAGTGAAGGGGAACGGTGGTGTGTATGCGTGTGAGAGGAGAAATCACGGAAGAGGGGAGGGTGGAGGAGGGGACGCAGAGAGTAGCATTCTTTGTCCAAAGCATGGTACATATTTTAAGACCCAAGAGGTCTGCAGCCCCGGTCAAAAGCCCCGATTACAGAAGCCAACCATATGGAGGGAACTCCATTAAGTCAAAATAGTCCTAAGGTTTCCAAATGAAAATCAAAGCCTTTGTGATGTCGGGACTGGGCAAGCTTTTTAAAGCCAAGAAGGCTGCTGCTGGTGGTGGTGGTGGCGAGAACTGGACAAACGAAGAGTAGGAGAATCAGTGGATAATAAATTGAATCCAGATTTAATCAATTAAATTCAGTACCATTGATGTAGTCTGGATCCAGCCCATGATACAATGCAGTTAATGTGCCTTAAAGGCCAATGGCATGTTTTCCAACTAGAATGTAATTCCCTCAATTGCAATTATGAAAAAAAGCCTTGTGTTTACCTTGCCATGACTAATGAACAAAAGCATCTTAATTTACAATATGCAAGCTGATGCTAGGTTAAACCAGTGTCGTTTATTTCTTAAGGTAGCCCTGCTTCCAATTACATGCTAACTATATTGTAGTTTAACTATATTTAATTTAACCTTAGAGTACATTCAGGTTCATTGCCAGGTCCAGAGTCTGCAGAAGTTAATTTTTGGATTCTCATGTTCTCTTAGCCAGTACGACTGAAAAATAATCACAAATGTTCCAACTAATTTGTTACTTGGTGACCAGCCTTTTGGTGTTCCTCTGGATTTAGTTAGTCTTGTTCTCAGACAGGAAACACACAATCCATCACCACAGACATAATCAGAGTCGCACCAGCTGGGTAGAATCTGCCACAGTTTGTGCTCTGCTTGTGTAGCCTTTGAGAAACCAGGGCCCAGCTCAAGACTACAATGAGGTTATTCAATAGGGATTATTATATTGCCAGGTAGGGATTTAAATCATTGCCTATCTCATTCTTGTGTGTGAGAAGAAGAAACATCCACACAGCAAGTGGAAGCTTTGCATAGGTTTCTTGTGTATTTTTAGTCAATCTGCCAGTCCTGTGCTTGCTCTGTGTATGTGTGTGCTTTATTCAGAAAGGAAATAAAAAACTTTGCAAAACGGTGTTGTGCTCAAAAAGTCAACAAAATAATGCCCTGACTCAACTGCAGTGTTCTCATTGTGGAGGTGAGAACTCTCAATGGCTTAATGATTTCTCCCTGGGCTGTTTCAGCATGTCAAGGCAGCCTGTCTCAGCGAAGAATAAGAAATTTTTGGAGAATTTTTTTCCTGCCTTTTCAGTCACCAACCATACATGTGAGAATGCTCACATGCGAGCCAAGGGACTCTATGTGGGACCTTCTGCAGTCTCGCACACAAATATATCAGGATGCAAAAAAACTCAGCCCAGTACTATCCTCAACAACAGATGAATAGCAATTCTTGGTATGTCCTGCAAATTCCAAACCACAGTTGGAAGGATTAATTCTGCATTATAAGATAATGCTATTTGAGAACCCGTTCTTGTTTGTTTCAGGAAAACCACTGGTTGGGAAAGGGGGAAATGTAGTAAAAGCAGACAAGTTCTCTCTGGATTTCTCTCCCCACCCCCACCCCTCTAATTGAAACCACCAAATGACTTTCTCTTTGCAAGGATTCAAATGCACGGGAAGGGTCGGGTGTTAATTATTTAACCAAATGCTTTCTAATTATCATTAGTAAATAGCTTTTTTGTTCCCTTTCTGGCTTATTATGTAGTCGGCTGTGAACAACCCCCTCTGCATTGGCAGGGGTTGGGCTAGTTGGATGGTCCTCAGAACCTCTTCTAACCCCACCATGAATGGTACTCTTCTGATAGCCTGACTGTAGGTGAGCCATGGTTTGCAAGGCTAGGTCTTGTGATTAACCAAGACAAGGTCATGTGTCTCCAGTGCCATCTCCTCAAACTTCCTTGTCACCTCTCAGCTCCTCCGATTCTTTGTCAACGTTGCTGTGACAGGCCAACTAAAGCCGCCCTTGTTAAAAAAATTAACCACAGTCCCTTTCCATTGAGGGCGGTGAGGTTTCTATTGCACTTAAACCTTTTCCAGAGGTAGCT
Organism: Phrynocephalus versicolor; assembly: GCA_023846285.1. Lineage (NCBI taxonomy): Eukaryota > Metazoa > Chordata > Lepidosauria > Squamata > Agamidae > Phrynocephalus > Phrynocephalus versicolor. The sequence continues at coordinate 13,420,667 of JAHTLZ010000111.1, read as the reverse complement.
GAGTGGGAAAAAAATCTCATATCTGGAGTAACATTTCTGATCATTGGGGCTCACATTGAGTTGTAAAATTTTGGCCCTGGCAAGGAAAGCACGTGCACTGCTAAATCTTTGGCCTGGAATTGTAAACGGTGGTGGGAAGTGACCGGGGTAGGTGGGGGGGGGGATTGGGGAATGGCTGAGATATTGCAGCTGGCTGTTCCCACATGGCAATGGGAAAGGGGCATTATTTCAGGGTACTAGAGGCTACTTTATGTCTGGGCTCCACATTGTCTGCTGGTGTGTGTGTGTGTGTGGGCAAAGGCAAATAAAAAGGCGAGGGATTGTCAGAGGATAGTCAAATTTGGTCTCTTCAAATCCTGTCTCCTCCTCTCTTCTCACTACTGCTTCAAACCTCCCTCAAAACAGCTGGCCTGCAGCTTTTGGCGATTTTTATCGCATAAAATCTTTTCCAGAGCAAATCTTTTGGCTCATTCTTGGCACCCTGACAGAACTTTGAACTCTTCTGCCAATACTCGTCGGCTTTGGTTGTGGTCTGGTTCCTTTTCTTTCAAGGTAGCCGGTGAGGGAAAAGGCGTGAAAGGGTGGGATGGGAATGATTCCTGAGTGGAGCACCTCCCACGGAGCTTAAGCTTGACACGCACCAATGGAAACAGGGCCTGTTCCACCCTCCGGTAATGTACAATTCAAATTTCCTTCAGCAACTGACCAGGAAAAGAGGGAAGCTCCAGCACTGTTGCGAGAGCACTCAGTCTAAGCCTGGCCTAGGGTGGCCATGTGTCTTCTTTTATAGAGAGCCTTTATTTGGAAAAGTATCAGAGGATGTTCCATTATTTGAAGCAATCTTCCATTTAAAAGGCAGTCCAGGTTGAGTCTGATATAATAAGAAATCCTAAGAAGGGAAAGCAGGAGCCCTAGACCCTCCAAGCAAGTTTATTTATTTTATTTATTTTACAGTATTTTTACCCCGCGTTTCTTCTTGGAAAAGGACCCAAGGTGGCTTACACTAATGAGGGATAATATACAGTCCAATACAATTAAGACATGTTCAGGTATGGAGAACAAGGAATTGAGGGGCATCTTACAGCATTAATAGACAACATTATATTAAAGCTACAAGGTTATAAGTGGTTATAAACAAAAAGTCTATGTGAACCTATAGATTCATATAAAAGACACATAATGGTAGTCCATCATTCAGGGAAAGCTTGCCTGAAGAGAAAGGTCTTTGCCTTTTTCCGGAAGGACAACAGAGATGAGGCAGTCCTGGCCTCTAGTGGGAGGGAGTTCCAGAGTCTGGGCGCAGCAGTCGAGAAGGCCGTTTATGGGTTCCCACGAGACGTATCTGTGAGGATGGTGGGATGGAGAGAAGGGCCTCTGCTAATGACCTTAACACCCAAATCGGTTTATACTGTGAGATTTGATCTTTGAGGTAGCTAGGACCCAGCTTGTTGTTGCATGTGGAGTCTCCCAACGCATACCACAGATAATGTTGACACAGCGACTTAACTTGAGGCAATTTGATTCCAAAAGTGACACTGTTTGTATTTCACTGCTGTAATAAGGGAGGGTTTTAGCCATAATTTTAAACTTTTTTGTTGCATTGTCTCTTTGTAGTTTTTGAAATTGCATTTAACCATTTTTCAAAAAATATAATTTATTTCCTATTTCTGCATAGCACCCAGGCGCTGCAGCTATAGGGCAATTCACAGGTCACTGCAACATACTCCGCTTCCACACCACCACTAAAATCTGCTGTAAAGTGCTCGCAGACACGGAGCATAAAATCGTCTTCCCATGAGCAGCGGACTTTTTAAAAAAATAAAGTGCAGCCATGCCCACTTAAGCACAACCCAGTGGATTTTACAAGTACCTGGTCTCGAGGTGGTAAAATCCTTGCCCCTGTTCCGATGCGGATTTTAAACCCTTACTCGAGTCAGTGGGAACATGGAAAATCCGCACCAAAACCTCTTCGCCCCTATCACAATGTCTTTGCTGTGGTTCTCAGTTGTGGGATCAGATCGGTTATGGATTTCAAAACACACGACCATGGGAACATCCAATCCGCAACATCAACCATGTGACCGCTCCGGAGTATGTGTGATCCAGATCAATGTTTGCTGTGGATTTTAGTGGTCGTGTGAAAGCAGCTACAATGGCTGAAAGCCTGCTGCTTGGTGTAATATAAGTCACAGCTAGACTTGGTCCATTGAATCAGTAGGGATTTGGTGAGTCAACTCTTCTGTAAGTTCCATTGATTCAAATGGGTTGACTCTATGCTTAGAGTCAGCCCGTTTGAATCAGTGAAGCTTATAGAAATATTGACTCACCAAATACCCAGATTCTGTAGGCCTACTTTAGTGTGACTTATAACGTAACATAACATAATATCCACAACTACAGGAAGCCAGTGTTATATGTGTGCATGTGCAGCATTGTAGTTATTAGACTCCATCTGGCCTTATTTCTGTATGATAATAGGGATGCTTCCTTGTCACATAAAAATAGCTGATGTTGATTTTTGTTCAAGCAGGGTTATGATTAGCAAGGCAGTACTCCTTTACAATCTGAATGTTGTCTATTGTTGCACTCACTCACCACTCTCAGCTGCAAAGAAACAGTTGCGCACAACACCTGGGCCTTGACTTCTGCCTTGCAATCTGCAACATGGCCCTAAATGTGGTTATTTGGGCCCAGAAAATGAATTAATTTTCCATGAAAAAGCAACAGTTAAGTCCCGGGTCATCTATTTCTCCACATCGTGAACTAATTGTGCATACTGTTTGTATGTGCACCTTGTTTATTTTTCTAAATAAACAATGCAGTGAGTAATATGTATGAAGGATATAAAAAAATTAAAAAGTATACAAAGCCATTGCAACACATCACTATTCAGTAGTGAACAAATAGTTCTCTTGAGATGGCTGTGAACTGGTCCCCAAAGAAAAGGGCAGAAACCTGATAAAACCGGCTTCACATTTATTACTAATTTAATTTTGTTGCAGAAAGGAACCATGAGAGGGCTGGGATGAAATTTTAATGCTGAGGAATAAAAAAGCAAGTGTGGAAGGATTAGACCAGACTGTCCATTGCCCCTCAGCGGTAAGTAGTCAGCAATTCAAGTAATTATTTGGCAAGTAAGAGTTCAACCTTTCCCAGAAGAATACTTTCTCCTGCTCCATAGTTCTGGCTAAATTGTGCTTTCATTTTTTTTCCTCTGTGTGTGGAAGAATTTTTGTTGTTGCTTAACATTAAAATAGAGAGAAGGGTTTAGCTGAAAGGTCAGGGACTCTAGAATAGTGGTCAAGTATGCCCATTGCCCAGCATCAGAGAGGACGGTTCTGTGTTTTATCATGGTGCTTGAGAACATGCCAGGGATGGAAGTCCAGGAATCTAGTCTGCTTTCTGCCTTTCTCTGGGACCTTGAGTACCAGGAATGTCCCATGACATTGTGCTACATGAGGCAAAGTGATAAATAACATTTCCCCCTCACCCCACCATGCACCTTGTACCAACCAACCAGCCAGCCAGCCAGCCGGGAGCATTTGACTGCTGAGACAGCAGATTTAGGTTTTCATTTTAAAAAAGAACAAAATGTTAACGAGTTGCTTTCACTGCATTTTTATGGCGAGGAAGTAGAAAAGATACTTGTGCAATTTTGTGTAGTTGCAAGGGGAGACTTGTCATTTGCAGCTCTGCCTTGGGTGGCAAAGTACTTGGGGTTGGCCTTGTTTTGAGGACTCTGCTGTCATCCTCCAGTTTGGAGATTTCATGCTGCTTGTCAGTCATGGAGATGAAAATGAGTATATTGGTGTTTGTCTTCTGAAAGAAGATTTTAAAGCTCTGGAGTCCTGCATTTAAACATCCACCCCCACCTAAAAATTTATCTGTGTCTCAAGGCTGGGATTCGTTAAGAGAGGTTTTGAGCCTGACTTAGCAGGGATACAGGGGAGCACTGCTATATATTCTCCTCCTCCTGTGAGTGTATACGCAGAGCGCGGTGGTGGAATCATAAAGTCTCCTGCATTCTAGCCGCTAGAATTCCTCGTCCATACCAAACAACACCAGCCATTAAGAAGGGGAGAGGTTGAATTAAAAGCCAGGTGCAGGCTGTGCTTGGTAAGCTTTAATTTATTTTAAATTGATTTGCACAGAGGGAGAGAGAAAGGTGAAATGGTGCTCCCCCTCCCATTGTTTTCTTTTTCTTTCTTTTCTGGGCCTTTTCCAACTGAAAAGAGAGTTCCGCTGGGGATCCGTTTATACAAAGGGAGGGAGTTGTTTTTGTTTCATGAGGCAAAATCTCCCTCAGGGAAGGCAAAGCAAGGCCTCCGTATTCTATTCAATTAGGTGCAATAAAGCTACATTTTCCTGTCTCCTTATCCCACAGGCAAAGTAGGGGAATTTACATGGGCAATTAGGTTAGCTTGCTTACTTAATCGATTAATCTTAAACCCCACAGACACATCCACATTACAGGTGAAGAATGGGGTAGCTACGTGGCCTGCTTTACTTAGGGTGGTCCTTGGTTGAAAGGATTTCAGAGGCTAGTCCTCTGGAGGCACCGAGTTCCCTCCACATGCTTTGCAACTCCCAACTCCCAGTAGCTGCCATCAGACCGTGCTGAGCTGCAGTCTTGCCACATCTGGAAGGCGAGGTTTCACTTCTCCCATTCCTGCTCCATTTTGCCCCACATTCTGTCTCTCACCCCTGGTTCTGCTTACCTTGGTACTGTATACCTTCTGCTCTGTGCGAAAGCAACTGACAGGTTTTTTTTATGGGTGGGGAACATTAGCAAAATGTAGCAACTCATTAGCAACATTTTCAAGCATAGTGTGCACCACTACAGCATAGGTGCCCATTAAAATACCTGTAGTGGCCGCTAGAATCCTATCAATCTCCATATGCGAGTATACCTCAGATGCCATCCAGCAGTGGATTGCTGCTACCTTAGAAACTGAAGCTTGTATCCCTTGCCTTGCATTTAGAGATGGGCACAATGGAAATGAGCATGTGGATGATGAGGATGAGGATGCTGCCAGTCCAGTATGTGCAGTTGCAACATCTGGTTTTTTGTTTTTGTTTTTTTAAATGTTTTTTCCCGCTGCGCGCTGTCAAATTGATTAAATCACGCAAAGCAGGAAAAATGAATAACGAATCAATGAACCAATGAAAACAATTTTTTCTAAAAAAATCGTTAAAAACGAAACAAAACAAACCAATCTCTAAAACGAACTGTACCAAAACAAATCACCATTTTTTTGGTTCGTGCCCATCTCTACTTGAATTATGTTCTGCAACTGGGAATATGATGGGTACAGAGATCACATTACAACCCTACTGGCTGCCAATCAGCTATCAAGAAGAATTCAAAGTGCTGACCTTAACCTACAAAGCACTGTACGACCTCGGTCCTACCTACCTCAAATATCAAATCTCACAGTATGAACCAGTTCAGGTGCTAAGGTCATCAGGAGACGCCTTTCTCTCTATCCCACCATTAGAGATGGGCATGAAATGAACTTTTAGTTCATTTCGTTATTCGTTATTCATTTTGGTACCTAACAAAATGAATAACAAACCCCAGAGTGAATTTAGAACAAAACGAAACAAACTGAAAAAAATTGGTTTGGTTTGGTTTGTTAATGGCAGTGATGTCTCCTACCTGGTGCTGGTCAGCTGTAGCGCGGGCCACGTGGTCAGAAGTAAAAAATAAAAATAAAAATAAAAATAAAAATAAAAATAAAATAAAGGAGCGCTGACCCAGCTGCGTGGTCGGCGCTTGAAAAAAATAAATAAATAAAAAGAAGATTTCCCTCAATTCCTTGTTCTCAAATACTTGAATATGTCTTAATTGTACTGGACTGTATATTGTCCCCCATTATGGTAAGCTGTCTTGGATCCTTTTCCAAGGAGAGAGGTGAGGTAAAAATACTCTAAAACAAACAAACAAGCAAACAATTCATGGCTCCTTAACTGGCAGCAATTTGACACTGTGATTTACCTAATGTGATTTATCCCAGTGTAAAGAAGTAATAGAATTCTGGCCTGTACATTCAGCCTCTGGGGGAACTAGTTCCCCACATGGAGTTCCATCCGACCAACCTAAATGAACAACAGCTATCGCTAATCCAGTCCTAGTCTAAGTAAAATTTTAAAAAATGTAAAAACAGCCATGGAGTTTGAAGGTGCTAATCAGTAATTACTCAGCAGCTGGACTGCAGATTACTGCACACCTGGCCTACAAATTACTTGGTCAGCGCCTTGTCTGTGAAAGCATAATTAATTCAAGATCCATTCACGTTTTTCAGCATATGTAGATTTTAGATTACTCAGTGGCCTCTTCTTTTTTGGCAATGCCCAAGTATTTGTCCTAAAATAAAAATGAAATCAATGCAATGTTGAACACAGCTAAGACATGGGAGGGGGATTTCAAGCAGAACAGTGATCCACCTGTTCTGAGCTGCTTTTCTCCGATCCAAGGGATTCTTTCATCTGGTCTTAGAGGCTGGTGGGGAAGGGATTAAGATCTCCTCTCCCTGGTGACGCCCCTTTCTCTCCTTGCTTAAATATGCCCCTATCCTTTCTTGGAAGATGTTGGTCAGTGAGCCGTGTCTGAAGACATTCCCTGCACACTCTGTCTTGAATCCTGGACGCATAAAATGCCCATAATTATTGATGGACCCACATTAATGTTGTGGAGAGGTAACGGTCTTCCGGTGTTTGTGAAATAAGGTTTTGAAGAATCCCCATGCTTAAGGCCTAAAGCCCAATCACCAAATGAAAGGATTCCCAAAGAAGTAGCCATATTGGGGTAGAAGCAAAACCTCCTGCTTCTACCCCACCTCTGGCCAATCAGGAGCTCTATGCTTCAAAGACCCAAATAGAGAGATGATGGGTGTAAGCAAGAGAGAGGTGTCCATACCATGCAGCTCTTTGTTTAAATTGGCCTGTAAAGTCCAGCCAGCCCCTTCGGACCACACTGCCCTGTGCCTCCCAAGAAGAAGCCTGGCATCCATCTTGCCATGTGAACTTTTAAGAACTCTCTCCTGGCAAATTGCCTCCCTTGCCATGTTTGGACTTTTATACCTGCTTTGAAAAAGAGGGCTTGCTCTTGAAAGCTCAGCAACTTTTTAAATTTTTCTGTTAGGAGCCTATGAAGGTATCACCCGTAGTCTGTTTTTTCAGTGTGTCGGTCAAATCAAATGGGAGAAAGAAAAGAAGAAAGCAGAGGATAAGCTATTGTGGTGCTTTAAAGACATTTATTTCATCATGAGCTTTTGTGGATCAAAATCCATTTAAGTGAGAAAATGAATTTGGCTCTAACAACAATAATCTTCCTCCCTCCTCCTCCCTTAGTATATGCTTTCAAGTACGTTCTAAGTTATAATTCCGGACCCGACTTACCAGGTCCAGTGTTGTGGTCTGCATCCCTGCCAGACCCCGGAGGAGCTGCAAAATGGTGCCGGCCATGCCGTCCACGCAGCACCCAGCAACCAAATGGCAGCCTGGAAGGCCCCTGGAAGGCTGCCATTTGGTTCCACAAGCAGCAGCGTTCCCCAGCCACCCACACCATTGGCCATGAAATCGGTTTATTCTTAGGTGTTTGTGTTAAGTTAAATTGTTTCTGTTGTGTTTTTGTCACAGCTTTGGCAGTTTGGAGGCATTGGGACCGTATCCAGGCTGAGGTGGCTGCAGGACTGAGCCTGCACAGCGTGGAATCTACAGGTGGCAACAGCAGACCCAGAAGGGAGCTGCAAGTGTCCCAGCTCGGGTGGGACAACAGATGGCCTCTCCGCTCAGCTTGGGGAAGGAAATCTCGAAGGAGTCTGTGCCCATGGGGATTTCCGGAAGCTGAGAACAAAGGGTGCTGCCACCTGGTGGTGCCACCATGCACATCGGGGGACAGGCGGGTTCCCCGATGGCATTGGATCTGACCCAATGGCTGGCCAGAGTACTGCAGTTTGTTACCAATACCAATAAAGCTGTGGCCTCCACATTTTCCCAAAAGTACAAAAGTGTCAGTGTGATTAATGGGTCTAATAAACACCAAGGCTTGGCGCTGGACCACAAAGTGACATTTCCTAGGGTTTTCTAGGTAAAGAGTTCACAGAAGTGGTTTCCCATTCCCACCTCCTGGGACATCCTAGGAGTGTACAGCTTGCCCAAGTTCACATAGGATGGCTCTTTTCCTAGGAGTCAAAGTGGGGAAGTCAACTCCCAGCCTCTGGCTCAAGATGATGGCTCACGTAAAACAAATGTTTTAATCTTTTGTTTGTTTAACCCCCTCCCACCCCCTTTCAATTTGGCTACCAAACAAGCAAATTAATTTGCATAATCCTGCAGGTCAGGGAAATGTCCGTTGTGACACTCAGATGGTCACACTGGTTAGTAATTTATTTCTTCCATTCTCAAGCTATCCCTCAAATCTATTTCTGGCCTGACAAATTCAGAATTTTGATGTCTCTTAGTTGCTTTAATTAGTATTAATCTCACCTGAAAAGGCATTAATGGTGGGGAAATTGAGGACAGCAAGAAAAAATGAAGACAAAACACAAAATAGATTGACTCAAGAATAAAAGTCATGGCTTTGAGTTTGCAAGATCTCTACTAGGCTGTTCAAGACAGGACCTTTTGGAAATCACTAATTCATATCAATGCCATAAATTAGGAGTGACTTGTTGGCTCCTAACTACAATTAAACTTTAAGAGATTCTTCACTTCATCTTATCTTCTTAAGCCATCTATTTGCTTTGCTTCACTTTGTCCTTTAAGCTAATTTATTTTACATCAATTCATGTCACTTATCACTTTACATTCAGTCCTGTGTTAGGTACTCGTTGCACACACAACAAAGCTTTAAGGGACAAGTGAGTTATCAAAGGACCATATGAGACAAGAAACAAAACAAAACAAAAAAGAAAATATTGTGGCACCTTAAAGACTAGCAGCTGCATTTTAAAACAGACTTTCATGGATCAGGTCCAGTTCTTCAGACATAAGAAAGAGTGAGACTATTTATGTGGTATTTATACATCATTGCATGACCTGTTGGGGATACATAAGGATGAAGCAACAATGGTTGAATAGTAGAATAGATACAAGTTGCAAACGGTGTTAAGTCAATGTGACATTCCATATTTGGTGATGACTTAAGACCCCTGATTGAAATTCAGTCCTTTAAAGTGGATTTCTTCCCCTCTGAAGCCTTGTTCCGTGCAAGTTACAGTAGTTTGTCAGCAGACAAGTGGGTCAGCTCACGTGGTCCTCTGATTTACAAGTGAACTTATTGGTCACTACATATGCCAGCCTGGTCTTAGAAAAAACGATATGGTGAAAGTGATTGTAAATATTGTAAATGTATTAATAGAAAGGCAAGCAAACTGCCAATTGAAATGTCCAGTTGGAAAGTCTATACTCACAAACATGGATTATCTTTTTTTTCACATTTCAAATTCAAGAAAGGAGAATGTTCTTTATGGTTTCTGTCCAGAACTTTGTGTGGAGAAGTTCACCCAAATATTTTTTTCTATACTGGGAGCAATTCCAATCGTTCCTGGGAATGCATCTACATTAGACCAGTGAGACAGAAAAGAGAAGGACACACCTAGACTTTTAAAGCAAAAGTCTATAAGAGAGGGACTTCTAGCAGCTGTGGCTTCCATGTAGCCCTGTCTTTCTTTTTCCATCTGGTCAGCCTCATTTGCATGCATAAAGTGATGTGTCAGAACCAGATGATCATGAATACAGCTGGTGGGAATTCCCACGACAGTCATAAGGGGGGGGGGAGATTGTTACCTTGATAATGAGTTGTAATCCGTCCTTGTTCACACCAGAAGACACTTGCCGAACTTGAGAAAAACATTTAATGTGAAATGAACCTCGTAGACTTTCCGTGGGATACTCCAAAACAAGATTTGATGAGACGAATGGGGATGGTTTGGAAAGACTCCAACACAACCCATGCACTTGTAGGGTTTTTTTCCCTGTCCTCAAATGTAATCTTTTGTAGAAAACTGCCGAATGGTTGTTTGAAGTGGAGGTCACACACACACACACACACACACACACACACACACAATTCAGTAAGGAAGCCATTGTATACATATTTAAATATAAGCTATCCAAAATGTGTGTAGAGATCCAAGACTTCATTCATTTGCTAATTTTATTTATTACGTTGCATTTATACCCCACCTTTGCTCTGTTGAGCTCAAAATGGTGTGTGGGGGTTTCTTCCTCCTCACTTGATGTCAACAGAAATCACTTGATCCCAATAGAAACAGGGCTAGGCTGAGAGGGAATACTAACCCAAATTCACCCAGTGAGTTTCAAGATACAAATCTTGTTGGGATACAAAACCAAGATCTTCCCAATCCATCATGTTTACCATTTTTACAACCAAGACTCATCAACTGAACCAACATATAACTTGCTATTATGTCTATACTACAGGGAATGTATAGTCTCTGGGATTAATACCTTTTCCTCCCAGAGTGGGATTTCCTTAGAGATGAATGCTTCGGGAATGAGATCAGTGACTGAAGCCTAAGTTTACCTTCCACTAGCCAATTTGCAAAACAAAACATGCTAAATGCAAGACACAGAGGTGAGGAAAATCATGTGCTATGACAAACAGAAACCTTTTACCATGCGAGGGAGTACTTTTCCTTATACATTGTAAACCTATCAGATATTTGGCCTTGTATGTCATGCTAATTCTGATTGTGGTAACAGACTGCATGTAAAAAAATATCATCTATCTTTAAATATTACATCTGTCTGCACTCTCATTCAGAGAAAATCTCTGAATCAAAGCCAGATTGAATGGAAAGGATAAAATTTGAAAGAGAAAACAAAGAAATATGCTTTAAGGTTCTTTCTGGAAATGATCTTTAATACAGTAATTGGGTTTCATCTCTTTCTAGCTGCACACTTAATCTTGTAAGGTAAGAGCCAGAGGAGTGGGTAAGTAGCAAACAGGAAAGGAATACAGTAAACCCCCACCTATCGCAGGGGTTAGGAACCCAACCCGACCCGCAATAATTGAAAATCCACAATATGCGGATGCTGGGTCAGGTTGGGACTGGGTAGGCTCTCTGGGGGCTCTTGTACTTAACCCGGGCCTAGCGCTGCCCCAAACAGGCTGGCAAGGTGGCTTTCCAGTCCCCCAGAGGCCCCAAAAGTGCTTTCTAGTGATCTGGAGGTCATTTCTGGTTTATCGGAAGTCACTTCTGGTTTGCGGCGAAGCAGTTTTGGGGCCTCCAATGGGCATGGGAAGCCCTTTCCTCCTTACCCCAGGGGCCTTTTTTTCATATACTGTGGAGACCTCAGTATATGAACCACGAAAGGGCGGGGGACAACTGTAGTAGATTTTTTTTTAAAAAAAATCACAGCCCATTCCTGAGAGTTGCATTTCTTGTTTCTTTTTCCAAACATCTTTTTGGATCAAAATACCAACCGGCACAGTGAATCTGTACAGTGGGATGTTCAGGATTAAATCAAAGGCATTGCAAGGGCCATTGGTCCTCTAGATTCAAGGGTTTGAGATCTATTCCTACACATTTATAGTATGCCTATATATTAAGAAGTCCATTTTTAGTCTAGCAATGGACATTCATTAGATTGATTCCCAGTGGAGAGATTTCGGTCTTCTCCATCAGCGAGAATGATCTCAGTCTAGATCAAGGTTCTGTATATATTATTTCATGGATGAAAAATGAAAGTGCTCTTAAACTGGATGCTGTTGGATTCATGGAGTGTAAATGAGTCGTTGCACAAGTGGTATGCACAATCTTGCCATCTGTTCTTCCCATGTTCAGACATGCCAGGGTTGTGTAACTGATTGATTGCGCAGGTGTGCTCCAGGCGACAAAAACTTCTTGTATAATTGCCCTTGTGTGCACAATACTTCACAATAGGACTACTAATGTAACATGTAGTTCAACCATCAGCCCATAACGTTTGTGGTATGCAGCTTGCTGGAATTTGGAATTATTTGATTCAGAATATGAATTGTGTCCAATTATATTCTGAGCCAGGCAAAATTTCCCTGACTTTTCCATAGCTCAAGTCAGCTCTCTACCTATGTATCGTGGCTGTCAATATTACTATGCATTTTGTTCAGTAGTAAAATTGCAATTGACTATGTCACAGGGGAAACATTTGGGATTACGGCATTGTAATGTAAACATTATGCCATTGCGTTTGGTCCAGAAATGCACATACTTAAGGTATACCCATTAAAATTAATGTGGCTTAAGTTGGCCATGATGACTAGTTTAAGTTCCACTGATTTCAGTGGGTTGGTTTTAAATTCAGCTTTGTCTGGATCTAACTGACTGTGGGAATCTTAGGACTGGTAGATTTGTTTTTTATACTTCAATATTTTTTCCTTTGGAGATTTAATAGAAAGGAAACACTGCAAATATAATGGATCTCATAAAATAAATTCAAGAAAATTGCCAGCATTGATATTACATCTCAGTTTTCCAACTGTTAGTTGTTCCTTTCTTAACACAACAGCTTTTATCACTGTGTAGAACAAGGGGACCATTTCAGGTTTCAGGAGAACAGAAGAGGATTTACAATAAGACTCAAAGCCCTATTCTTTCTTATATATTACAGATTAGATTGCCAGAACACATCATCCAGCAATGTATTTCAAGTCATGTTGGGAGCGGGGGTAGAATATAATGAGCTTTATATAAACATGAATATGTACAGCGCACAGTGCTCAAGTTGGTATGTAGTGAGTTGTGTGCCGTTCAATGGATCATTGCCCTGCCGTGGCAAAGGGGCTTGAGTAACTCAGAGAAGGTGTGAACTATGCTCTTGGTCATAGTGGAGAGTTTGACCAAATGTGGTCCACCTGGGGTAGGAATTGGCAAGCCACTCCAGTATCCCTGCCAAGAAAACTCCATGGACAGAAACAAAAGGCTAAAAGATATGACGCTGGAAGATGAACCCCTCAGGTTGGAAAGTGTCCAACATGCTACTGTGGAAGACGGAGGACAAGTACAAGTAGCTCCAGAACTAATGAAGTGGCTGGGCCCAAGCTGAAAGGACGGCCGGCTGTAGATGTGCCTGGAAGAGAAAGGAAAGTCCAATGCTGCAAAGAAACATGTTGCGTAGGAATCTGGAATGTGAGATCTATGCATGTAATTTATGCACATTTGTGCCATGACTCAATTCCTGGATAACATCACCTGGATGATGGAGAATATCAACAGATAAAAAGCAAGGATTTTTATCCCTAGTCCTTAGAACTCTGGCAATACAGTGCTGCTTCATGCCCATACCACATTGCACATATTTACTGATCTATGATCTTCCACATAGTGAATTGCCTTTGTTCTCCTCTGCTATCTTCACAGCAAGGCTTTGAGCTAGATCAATTATTTCAACAGGTTTCCTCTGGAGAACTTCCCAATGGATTTTAATAATGGGAGCAGGTTATGTGTATTAATTAACGAGCCATGAGCACTGGACTTACTTAGGGCAGCCCTCCCAGCCACAAAGAACTCTTCTGCTCAAAGAGAGCATAAAAAATACTGTATGTGACTTTTATCCATTCTCGGGTGTATGAAAAATGGTTATATGAGCAGAAGGAGGAAATGAGAGTCACTCTTATGAGCTCATTTCTCTGATCCTTTGCAGCGTTGGGTATAAATTTTTTGCCTCTGAAAGCAGGAAATTTCATATTTTGGGATGGGTGGGAGTGAAGCGTAAATAAAGTCAAATCTTTAAGTGTGCTTTAGCTGCTGTTAATCCCTGAACTTGTCACATTGTAGGTATGGGGGGGGGGGCAGAGTAGGGTTTTTTCCCTGCCTTTGTGAATTAATTACTTCTAATGTTACCCAAAAAAGTCCTCCTTTAATTTTCTCTGCACTTTTCTGTGTGAAGGGCTAGACGTTCTGTAGAGAAATCTGAAACCATGTGAAAGTTGGTTGACTTTGGGGTTTAATGTAAGCTCGAAACTCAGACCAGATTTCTCCAGATTGTCAGAGAGGACTGCAGGCAAGCCAGCCAGATTTCTTGGCCTTTTAAGCAAACATGTTTGACTTGTCAGCCTTACACCCTGACTTTGATGGTGTGCGTATTGCCTCCCAGCCGCCAGACTTTTCAGATACAAGACCAGGGGCTCCAGTCTGCTGGGAAATCATCCCTGTTCCTAGTGGGGGGGGGTCTTATTTAGAGCAACTCCCCCACTATAACACAAAAGAATTGCAGTGGCTGTATATAATATTATACATGCCACCGGGAAATGTATCTCCAAAGAGTGCCCGTGTGGGTACACGTGTGCTACCTAAGCATTGGTGCATATACAGTGTATACAGTGCACAGATGCACTGAGAAATAATTGCTATAATTTGAAATGGAAGTACAGTACTGTTCATCTCCCCATCACAATGGTGGAAAAGACCGTGACAGGGAAATCTGACGACCTTCCTCCTCAGCTTAATCTGCTGTCTAGGTATTTGGCGTTGAAAAGCTGCTTCAACACTTCTTTTTTCCGTTGCTTCCCCCCACCCCCTTTAAGTCTTTAGCAGTACTTGGACCACAACATCTCCTCAAACAGGCATTGCCTTTGCACAGAAAGCTGTCTTTCCTGACATCTGATCAAATGGAGGGCTGTTCTGTGCAAAGTAGGACACACCACTACTGTCTGTATGCTGCAGATCTCTTGTCTTCATTAATTCACATAGGCTAGGCTGGAACGGAAAGCAAATTTATGGGTACTTGAGCCCCTGATGAGTCAGACATAGAAAAAGTTTTATTTTACTTCCTGAAAAATAAATTGACCTGGTAGCACTTGTCATACCTTGACTTGCTGTGCAAATGTTGATAACTAAATTAATATATTTGCATAGTAAACAGCAAGAGAGAGAGACAACCCATGGAGCTCCTTAGCAAGGCTATTGCCTAGAGATGTGAAAGCCTGGGGAGGTGGGGAGCAGAAAATTTCAGAGAAGAAAATCAGCTTTCCTCTCCCCTCTCCCAATGCCTTCTGCAATAATATATTCTCTCTCTTAGAATGAGTAAAATGCTTTTTAAAATAACATTCTACTCATTCAAAATGCCAGGAACTGCATAGTATAAACATTTGATGTAAGCTGCTCTACAGAAACAATAATAGTTGGGTATAGATATATACAATGCTCATATCTAAGATGCTTTTCCGTCATTAGTAGATGCCACCATGTTCATGGGAGGCATTATTAGGAAAGTGGAGCATTAGCTGCTTGTGTATTGTAATGCATTAAATCATAATAATTGCCTGCCACCAACTTAATTCTAGGTTATGGTGATTCTGCCCAGGGTATTCTAGGTATAGAGTTCTCTGATATAGTTTATCGCTGCCTTCTTCTGGAGGTGTCCTGGGATTCTGCAGGTTGCCTAAGGGGACATCGTGTGGCTCTACCCTCACAATATGTGATAGGGAATTGAACGACCAACCTTTGGCCAGGTGCTCCAACTCATCCAGCCAGCATTGGGGAGCTTTGCAGCTCTGGTATGTTTACAGTTAAGTGTATGCAGAACTATCAGCTTTTATATTTTTAAATTTCATTTAGAGGCCAAATAATATAGTATACTTTCATATAAAGTGAGAACAAACTACGAGCAGCAGCAGTACTATACGGTACGCTCACAAAGATGGCTTCAATTTATAATTATTTTTAATTAACCAGAAAGTGTGTGGTTCAGTTCAGCTGACAGACCCATTAAAAGCTTCTGCTTCAGACCATGGAGAGCTTTTGCCAGTCAACGTATATGGTACTGAAGTAGATATACTGACACATACAGCACTGTAGAGAGATACATTAAGATAAGCTAACCAGAATCCTACTGATGTTCATGTAAGGCTCATATAACTTGCCACAACTAACTACAGGTAACTGCTGAGATGCCAGGACACAATTCTTTCACATGCCTCATCATGTGCCCAGTTGCTCAACTCAGATGCACTCTGGCACCTGATCATTTTTGCAAGCTTATACAAACGCCAGTAGGATTCCAGCTGCTGACTGATAACTGGGAGCTTCCTACATTCATAAATTGTGTGACGCTTTCAAATATGTTTGAACCACTCTCTTTCTCCTTTTCCCCACTTGCAAAGCCAGATGCATACATCAGGGATGCTTTGCAAATCGTTTCCAACTCTCTGTGAATTGCTTAGTAATATACAAACTAAAATATCATTCATCAATGTGTTTAATTACGTCTCATTTTCTCATGTTGTGTTTGTACAGCTTAAACCAGACTAGCCTACTGGGATTAGCTCCATTTGGAGACCTCTTTTTCTCTCTCCTTTCCCAGACCAATGTTTTGTTACTAAGAATGGCTTCCGGTGTTGATTAGGAGAGTTATTTGGAGGACGTTGCAAATGGAGACACCAGGGAAGTGAAATGAAAGCTTGACAAGTACGCAACCTTACAGGATTCTGTTCCCATGCCCTTTGCAGTGATCATCGTACCCAATGATGACCAAGTGCCCAAACTGCAATTCAAAACCCACTATTTTTTTCCAAGTGCTTCCAGGGCTGCTTTTATCCACCTCCGCAGGATCGCCCAGATCCGCCAGTACCTTGATGAGTCCTCCCTGAGGACAGTTGTGCAGGCCCTGGTGATATCGAGGATCGACTACTGCAATGCCCTCTACATGGGGTTGCCCTTGACCCTGGTCCGGAGGTTACAGCGGGTGCAGAATGCTGCGGCCAGGCTGGTGGTGGGTGCTCGTAGATTCGAGCACATCACCCCAGTCCTGGCCCACTTGCACTGGCTCCCCGTTGTCTTCCGGATTAGGTTCAAGGTCCTAGTTTTGATTTTCAAAGCCCTCCACGGCCTGGGACCAGAGTATCTGGTGGAGCGTATCTCTTAGAGATCAACTGGGGCTAGACCCACAAGATTGGCGCAGGCGCGCTCACTGAGGGTGGCCACACTGAGAGGCACGGAAATCGTGTATGTGTGACCGCACCTTTTCTGTGGTGGGCCCTATCCTCTGGAACCATCTCCCCAGTGAGCTGCGCCTAGCAGAGTCCCTGCCCACCTTTAAAAAGGCCCTAAAGACCCACCTGTTTAGGGAGGCGTTCGGCAACCTTTCTATTTAATTTTTTTTCCTCTCTGCCTGCCGCCATCCCTGCTTTTTCTACGCAACCTCTGTGTTTTTCTACTGTTCCGTTTAGTTATTTTGTTTTTATTGTTTTTATTGTAAGCCGCCCAAAGTTCCCTCCTGGGAAGATGGGTGGGATATAAGTCCAACAAATAAATAATGCAACAATTTAACCTGAATACAAGTGACTGTGAATGGGTTATGCAGCTAGCTGTTCCCATATTGGTTTCAGTTCTTACAGACACAGGGGAGGCCACATTTGGAGATCAAGGAATGTGTTTGGTAAATTGTTTGTATTTATTTCTGTTCCTGAGTGCTCACAACTTTATTGTTGGTTGAGTAGAACAGAGTTTGAGGCTATAAAGAGCCAAGCTCCCACCATGAAAAGGGATGTCTTCAGAGTCTCTGAAATTGGGCTGACACCAGCTGGGCTGGGCATGAGATGCCCACCTCAGCCTCTCCTTGTAAATGACAGATGGTCTCCAGTCTCCACAGTCCCAGGAAGTATTTTATTTATTTATTTATTTATTCATTGGATTTTTTTTTTACCAGCCACCTGACAACAAGGCCACTCTGGACAGTTAAAAGCAAAGCAAAGCAAAGTGTTCTGCTTATATACTGCCCCATACCACTTCAAGTAGTCTCTGGGTAGTTTACAGTTTCATTACAGTATGCAGGCTACACATTGCCCCCCCCAGCAAGCTAGATACTCATTTTACCGACCTTGGAAGGATGGAAGGCTGAGTGAACATTGAGCCTGCTACCTGGGATTGAACCTCAGGTCGTGAGCACAATTTTACCTGCAATACAGGCATTTAACCAGTGCGCCACAAGGCTCATCACAATTTATCAATACAATACAGCACAGAAAGCAAAAAGCAAAGTGTTCTGCTTATATACCGCCCTATACCACTACAAGTAGTATCTGGGCAGTTTACAACGTTAATTACAGTGTGCAGGCTACACATTCCCACCCCCCACAGCAAGCTGGGTACTCATTTTACCGACCTCAGAAGGATGGAAGGCTGAGAGAACCTTGAGCCTGCTACCAGGGATTGAAACCAGGTCGTGAGCACAGTTTTACCTGCAGTACAGGCATTTAACCACTGCGCCAATTCATACAATAAAGTACAAGCATAAAATTACAGTAATATAATGAAAATAAAATTAAAATGACATGAAAATAACATATAATTAAAAACTATGATGTTATTTGCGGGCAGATCAGTTAAAAAATAACCATTTTCAGCTGCTCCAACAGGAGGCTGGTAAAGGAGCATCAATGGACAGTCAGGTCGCCCAGTGCAGTGAACTGTTCTGCGTGCTGCACCAGTACAATACTTGCTGCAGCTGATAAACATTGTGTCCTTGGTTTTATCCACTAATTTGGTGCTGGAGAAGGAAGAAGAGCCGAATGTTGCCCGCACAATGCAACCACATCTACAATGCAGATGCCTCCTGCCCTGTATCATATGTTGATCCAGCTCTTCCTGTGCTCCTTTGGCCTCTGCAGTTGAGTCTCCGGCAGAGATATCTACTACCTGATCCGTTGCCCTTTCCCTGTCAGAATGGATCAAAGAGAGGAGGACACTGACATTCCCTTGTTAGAGAGAACCCAAGCTTTCTGTGGCAAGTCGGCGCTCCATTGTCTGAAGCGAAATCGTAGCTAGTGGAGAAGATATCCTGATATCCGACGAGAGAAGGGACGCTGGAAGGAGACAGCAAGATGGGTGTAATTTTGTAACCGGACCTTCCTCCCATTCACTGTAAACAAAAGGCGGAGAGAGATTTGGAGATTACTACACGGGCATTGTCAAGGTGAGGAAAGGTGTCTTCGCTGGCTGGAGAGAGGGGATGGAAGCCATTTGAACCCTCTGCTCCCTCCCTAAACAAAACATTGTAGTGACTGCCCTCCTCTGTTCCTGGTGGGTTTGGAGCACTCGATCCCCCACCCAGAGGTCTGGCTGAGATCTCTATCATCCTGCTGACATTATGAATGCCATAATGCAACTGAAGGGAGAACAAGAAAGCAATAAATAAATAAATAAATAAATAAAAATCTCTTTGATACTTGGGCCTCTGGTTCTTGTGCTACCATCCAAAGAAGGCCTCTTTCCCTCTGCTATCTTCATGGCGTTGTTTCTTTTGCTGACAAACCACCAGCAGTAATCATCACACGGTTCCAGAATGGCAGTCTACCCATTGTGAGGAGAAGGAGCAGCAGAAGCAGAAGCAACAATAACTTTTAAAATGTATAGCTAATATGATGTCCGGCTTCAAGTAGGAAACAAACAAAGAAGAGGAGGAGGAGGAGGCCAACATCACAAACAAGTTCAAAAAAGATTTTGCAGGCAGAAACAATGGTTATAATTGAAATTGAAATTCAAGACATCTTTCTGTAGTTTCTTGGCACAATGGCCTCTGTGCCCATGCTTTCGGGGTATCTGCGTGCTGCTGTGTAGGGACGAGCAGCTTCAACGTCTTTGCTATCCCTTTTTAAAGAAATATTTATTTTCTATCCCAACTTGGTGTAAATAACCCTTTTTGAAGTCAATGTCTCTAGATGGAGATTGGGCAAGCCTTTTGATGGAGGACTGTATACTGTACAACAGGATGGAGGACCCTGTACACAGTTCCTGTACATGTGTTGTTGCTTACTGTAATATCCTTCTCTTGCTCAACACTGCTGGAGAAGTAGCCCACAGCTGAGCCTGCAGCTCCTACCAGCACTAGCACCGTAGGACTTGCAGTCCGGCCTCACTTGCCCACCCCTTGTCTTAAAAGAGGGCTGAATTTTCACCATTGCTTTTGTACACCCCGGTAAATGTGATGCATTGTGTCAAAAATAAAGGAACACTGAGGGATGATGCTGAAGTGTCCTGGGTTTAGTATGGGCAGTGACACAGGAGTGGTCTCAACTAGAGATGGGCACGACTCAGAAAAATTGTTCGTTTTCGTTTTCGTTTTTGGCTAGGGGTCCGTTTCGGCTCGTTTCCGTTTTCGTGAGTTAATTTCAAAATTTTTCGTTTTCGTTTCATTACGTAACGAAAATGAAAAAACGAAAACGAAAACGAAATTTTTTTCGTTTCTTCCCATTTAGCTCCATTATGTGTTTTTCCAGTAACGAAAAATGAAAAATGGCTCGAAATTAGTCGTTTCGTTTCCATTTTCGTTCCAGTTCTGAGCCATTTTTCGTTTTTCGTTTCGTTACGTAACGGAAACGAAAAACGAAAACGAAAATGAAAATACCGCTAAGTCATGCCCATCTCAGGACCAGCTGAGATAAGCTGAATGGAGACATGCATAACTCCAGCAAGTGAGCTAGCTGCAGATCTCCTGGTTTAACTTTCTGCAACAACAAATTGAAAAGCATGTGAGAGACTTATATCATAACACAAACTGTAGGTGTGAGTTGGTATTACACCTGCCAACATCCCCTTTTATTAGCAACATCCTAAGTAAATCAAAAGCAGGAGCAATGGGTTAGGCTGGTCCCCAGAAGAAGCTGCTGGTTGTATCAAATGCTAGCTGACCAGCCTTTCTGAGGATTATGTAGCTAATGCTCCCTGCGGCTGTACAGAGTGCTGGGCAAGGCGACATAAAGACACCAGATGAATGCTTGTAAACATGCCAGGTGTTTGAAAAATATAAACATTCAGAGGCAGAGGTCAGAATTAACTAGTTCATTGGGACATGAATATTAGAAAGTGTTTTTATTACAAAGTGATTTTTGTAGGTGTAACAAGTGACACTTCAGTCTCTTGCATGTAATGAGCAACACCTAACTAGTTTCAAAAGTCACTTTATGGGAGCACTGAAAGGCACTTGCACAAGTATTTTGACTTAATTGTTTCAGGATCTTCAGAGCATTCTGTTATTAATCTTGCGTGGCAAGGAAAGTATTATCAGTATCACAGTTTATGTATGGACAGCTGTCAGTCTGATTTAATAGACGAAGAATTCAAGTTCCACCCCATCCCGATTCAGAGCTCAGAAGAGTTATGTGTATTGAACTGCAGTACCCAGAATAATGCAATCAACTTGGCGAGGGTGATCAGTCAGTTTCCAGTCTTGCTCCAGGGTATCCACAATGGCTAGTAAAGCTTTAAACAAGTTAAACCCAGTCTACCTGGTGGAGCAGCTGCTCCCATCTGTTCCTTCCTGTTCTCTACAGGTTAGCCTCAGAGCATCTTCTCTGGGTGCCACCACTAGCAATTATGCAATGGATGGCTACCAAATTAAGAGCCAGCTGTCTAGGGATACCCCACTTATGGAACATCCTCCCACGAGAGATCCGCTTGCCATCGTTATTAAATACTTGGCCAAAACTTTGACGTCATACTCTAGGCCTTCATTCCTTGCTTTTTATTTGTGGTGTTTTATGGCTTCCTCTTAGCATTCTAATGTGTCAACATTCCTTTGATTTAACTTCTTGATTCTGCTTTAGTTTGCGTACTTGTTTTTTGTAGTATAAAGTATGACTTTAGCGATAGCCTCAAGGACACTGTCAGCTCGCCAGCGTATAAAATATTTTAAATTAGTAAGTAAATTTTTTTCCTGAGCTCTTCCTTATCTGGGATCTGTAAATGTTCGGAACCCATTTCGAAGGCATCTCCTCAGTGCTCCGAAGACTGCCAGGATTACACACACGGTTCCATTTACAGGAAGAGAAGATGGTCTGTCTCATCTGGTGCCAAAAATGGTAAACAGAGCTAATCAAAATGCTTAGTCTGGATGTGGAGTTCTGGGTGGAAAAAGGGATATCTGGAGATTGGTTTGTTCAGAGAGCATATGAATGGGGAAACTTTTTTTAAAAAAATGAAGTTGTATATAGTGGAGGCTACGAATGCCATATAAACTTGGGGCAGTTTTTTATTGAGTAGGATTAAAGGATCAGGCTGGAGCTGAGAGAAGGAAATTAGAATCAAATCAAGTTGAAGTTTTCACTGGAAATCAAGAGGCGAATTTATGGCTTGCTAAACCCAGGGCTTAATTTGAGCAGGACTAAACTTTGCAATGTGAATTCTCTGCCATGGCACATGTGACAGAACATAATTGAAGAATTTTAATTTGAACATGTGCAGAGAGCTGTTCCTTCAAGTTCCCCTCCACACTGGATCCAAGAGGAAATACATTCCCTGTATTTCCAGGCAGGCTTAGATCTCATCTCCCTTCAAATCAAGAGTTCACTGTTTCAAAATTATCACCATCTGGAAACCCAAGACAGACATTTGCTACTGTTTTTTAGGGTGGCCAATTGCCTGATTTATGGAGGACCCTTCTTTAGTTGAAGATATTCTCTGCTTGATCGACTCTCTGGTAACAATCTGGTTTAGACCACTACTGCACTTTAGATTTGAAACGCCTTTTCCTTAAAGACAAATTGCCTTAAAAATCACTGTCCGCTTCAAATTGCTGTTTCTGAACAGCTCCCTTGGCCACGCCCATTTTTGGCCGCTGTGTCGGTTTTTCTTGAGACGACCCCTGGGGGTGGTTTTTTTTAATCAATTCTTGCACTGCCTTTTAAAGTGATTTGGTTGAATTTGTGGACATATTACACCACTTTTTTTCAGCCCCCCCCCCCCGTTTCTGCCATTTTTTTGTTGTAGAAAATGCAAAAAAAAAAAAAAACCTGCCGCAATGTAAGCATGTTCGCTGACTTTGCCGATGCTGCACTTTCACATTATGGTCACTGAAAATTGACGTATAAAGCAGTTTAGCAAAGTGCAGACAGGGAAGCCGATTGCTAAGCAACCGCTGAAGTGCGGCCCGCTGAACCGCTATAGTGATTGCAAGAGGAGATAAGGCGATGCAAAACAAAAAGTGGCTGCTCAAGGAAGTGCGGTAGCGGCCTGATGAGATACAGTAAAGTGCATTGCAGAGTAGGAAGGGGTCTTGCCATCCGCAGTTAATACTGAGGCAGGAGTCTGAGCAGGCAAGGCTATGCTAATCAACATTCATCACCTGTGCATTACAATTCTACTTGAATTTCGTCCTTACCTTTAAATTTGCATCTCTATACAATTACCATATGAAAATATTATGCAGATGTATCTCATCCATTACTTTCTTTTTTAGTGACGGATTTCCTGTTTTTTTTTAATCCTGTGTGAGTGAATCATAGAGCTCTTGAGTAGGAAGGGACTCCCAGAGCATCTTTGTAGATAATAAATTATGTAATCCCGGCCCCCTGATGATGCAGGAAACCCATATGCAATTTTATCTTTCAGGAGAACACCCTGGTGTTTGTTTCCAGCTGCCTAGAGAACACATCCATACCTGTTTGTTCCCCAAACAAGCAAGTGGTTCAATTTCTGTGTCACACTAGCAGACCTTGCACAGTTGTTCATCAGCAGGTTAATACCTGGACAAGCGACTGAACTGATGTCATTTTGAAATAAAATGTTGTTATCACCAGTCAAGTTATTTTGCCACCTGAGAGAAGGGAAAATCTCACAAATATTGCAATCAATCTGCAACCATATGACCTCAAATAAATGACCAGCTGCTGAAGGCAACCCCTTGCTTAATCATAAGGCTACCCTTACTAACAGAACTGGTTTTTCTGTTTACAACAAGGGCTGCAAACGGTGGGATAAGTTTGAATTGGGTTTGCTATATCCAAATGATGAAATGTGTAATAAACCAAGAGTAGGGGTGCTATTTTCAGATTTCAAGCCCCACCAGTTTGGCCACTATGGCCAATGGTTAAAAAAGTTGAAATCCAACAATGTCTAGATGGCCACAGGTTCTCACCCCTCAATACAAACCAGTCTTCCAGTCTATCTTGCTCTTTGATTTTTCACTTGGTTGTTACTGTTGTTGGACAGCTCAAGAAAGTCATTAAGCTTATTCCCTAAACCCCATGGAAAGGGCACCAGAACTTAAATAATGCTGTGTGCTCCAGATTTTTCGCTGGGAAGTCAACTGTTAGTTTATTTATCAAATGGCCAAATGCTCACATGTGAATTCCTTCCTGTGTAATTTTAGGTCCAGCAATGCAGTGCAGCCAATAGAGACGCCTGAGAAGGGTGAGAACATTGCTGTCTTCCTCAATGACTGAAGGTTTTCCCAGACCTTCA
Organism: Phrynocephalus versicolor; assembly: GCA_023846285.1. Lineage (NCBI taxonomy): Eukaryota > Metazoa > Chordata > Lepidosauria > Squamata > Agamidae > Phrynocephalus > Phrynocephalus versicolor. The sequence goes on along the minus strand of JAHTLZ010000111.1, from coordinate 13,396,479 downwards.
CTGGCTCTTAGGCTGGTTCCCTGATAGGCTGGGACCCCACTGAATCTCTTCTGGGTCAATTCAGCTTCCTCTAGTCTTCAGTTTCTCTGCTGTGACCTCCATGAGCATTTGGCAGCCTTCATTCCCTAGAGTTTTACTTCTGGTATCAAAATATCCCTCACCACCATGAGGAAACTTATTACAAGTCTTAGTAGCTTGCTTGACCTGGTAGTAAACTTGCCCTGAATGCAGCTTCCCATTATCTCTTTTTGTAGGATATATTGAACCTGGTTCCAAAAGACCAACGTTCAGTCTCTGAAGATGTGACCTGGAGATGTCTTCAAGTCTCGAAGTGCTGGAGTTTAAGTTTAAGTTTAAGTTTATTGCGGTCATATGAACCGTATAAACAAATACACAGTAAATCATAAAAAAACAATGAAGAAGAATAAAACTACGAATGGGTAAAAACATCAGGAAGATGGATGAATGGTCGAGGTAATCTCTGCTCTCTTGCGTATGACGGCCAGAAAAAACGTTGCTACCTGAGCTGTAACATAATAATTCTTATTTATTAAACAGTATTGGACTAACCATCTAGAAGGGTGGCCTTGGAACTTCTTCAGCGATGGAGCAATTAAGTTGTTTCTAATATGGTCATAAAAAGGGCAAAATAAAAGCACATGTTGAATAAATTCTGGGGACTGGTTTCCACATGGGCAGAATTTTTCTTGGTGCAAAATCCCCATAAACCTACCCGGAAGGAGTGTCAAAGTGCTGGATAGCTCTTCTGCCTGGGGAGCCACAGTTTGAGAGTTCGAATCCCTACTGTGCCTTCCAGCTCTGCAGTTCTAAGATTATACACAGGGTGCCTGTTCTTATCTATACAGTAATCACTGTTCATTCTCAGGTACACGGTGTAGAGTGGGGAGAGAAAATGCTAATTGGAAAATGCATCTTTTGATCAGGATTAATCTGTTTGTAAAAATAATCACTGGTATATCAAAACTGTTAGATAGGATGATCACATTATCCCATTGCCTCCCAAAAAGAAACCTTTCACCAAAGAACGGAACAAAGCAAAACAAAACAAAAACAAACAAACAAACAAAGATCCAAGTTGATACCAAGTACTTATGCTTCTGTCTATACCCAATATGCGTATATATCCCTCCATGGTTTGGGACTCAACTTGGTCAAATGTCTTTCCCCAAGATCATCTACCTATGCCTCCAGATCCTCTGAGGCAATGCTCTTCCAGATGACCATGTCAAAGGACGCCAGGAAAACACCAACCAGAACCCAGGCCTTCTTGGCTGTGGCACCAAATCTCTGGAATCAGTTCCCAGTTAAGCTGTGTCTGCCCCACCCCCTCTGCTCCCCTTCAAGAGTTTGCAGAAGATGTTGCTCTTCAGAGAGTCTTTTGGTTGCAGCCTCATTTGAATTTTCCTTTGTGCCCTACCAATCTGTTATGAACCTGTCATGCCATCCAGGTTTTGAATTTATCATGACCTGGTATTTATGACTTTTCACTGCTTTAGCCTTTGTTTATTTGTTTGGGTTTATTAATTGTTCAGAATGTGTGCTGCACCAATGGGGTGGCAAATAAATAATAAATAAATAAATAAATAAATGGTGAACAGACAACATATAGCTGCACTTAAGCAGGGATCTCCACCAGTCCTCTTCCATTTTAATTTTTTAAAATGCTCCACTCAAAAAGTCAGCCACTGCCTGATTTTTTTTATCTGAGCCCTGACCCCCAGGGACTCCAACCCCATCCGAAAATACTCCTAAAGGGTGCAAGGGGACTGTATATGTTTTTTTAAAAGCCAGTTTTGTAATGGGAAAAGGGGAGGATGAAGGTTAGGGCAGCAAGTGCTGCTCTCCAAAGAGAAGTGTAAGACTGACATTATGCCGCTTTTGGACTGATGGAGGTTCCTTACCTGTGATATAGGTGAAGATTAAGAAAAGAGAGCTTCGAATGAAGTAGACATACATCTCAACATAATGTGTAAGACTGTCCAGATGATCTACTCAGCTACCCAGATGCTAACTAGCCATGAACAGGGTGCTTTATCTTTAAACCACACCTGGGCTAAGGGCAGGCCTTCAAATAAAGCAGAGCTGCAGAGCTGGCAAGGGCACAGCTGGCAAGAAAAGAGAACTCCGATTAGGAGAAATGGGACAGCACCCAAGTTTACAGATGCTGAGGTTTGGGAAGAGGGCCACTTCACCCTGCTAAGCAAAGAAACCCCGATCTTTCCCCAGATTAGGAACTGGCAGTAAGATGTGATGGATACACATGTATGTATAACTGCCCTCTATCTCACACAGCCTTTGGGATAAAAAGAAGTCGCACACCTTAGACCAGTGGTTCTCAACCTGTGGGTCCCCAGGTGTTCTTGGACTGCAACTCCCTGAAGCCTCCACCACTCACTGTGCTGGAAGGGATTTCTGGGAGTTGCAGTCCAGGAACATCTGGGGACCCACAGGTTGAGAATCACTGCCTTAGACAAAGGAGACCTTCACTGAGAGAAGTGTTCAGTGTAATGTAGGGCCCAGGGCCCCCATATTTGCAGGTCAGTGGGATTCCATGTTATATCTATCTAGACTTTCTCCTTTCATTGCTTCCCCCCAAAAAAACAACATTTTCACCCCACTGCTGCCTCTCCTATAGAACAGAAGAGATCTGCTGCATCAGAACGAAGTAAGTTAATCACAGAAATAATTAGAAACAGAAGTATGACAGCTCCTCCCACATGGAAAGCTGCTTTTCTTCCCCCACCTCGTCCCCAACGCTGTGGCTCCATATCAACCCCTTTCCCGTCCTGCTGCCCCAAACCAATTAGAGCCTTCCCCCCTCCCATGCCCCCAAAGCAAAGTCCATATGGTCGGGAATAGAATTTCCCAGGAACTTTAGCCTTGGCTCAAACATAAATGTCTCAACCTTTTCACATCAAGTGCAAAAAACCCAAACCGAGAATGGTTTGATTTTGCTTGGAAATGTATTCCCCTGGGCTTGACGAGCGATGTATAGCGGGCCAACCAAGTGTGGCCAAAGTTTAGGCTAACAATGCATTGTGTCTCCTGAAGTGTTAAAAACAAAATCCCCCCACGCCCAATTCCAAATGTGGATGTGATTGATAGGGCCTGTAAACGTGGGAAAGCAGGCTGCTTTAAAAAAACAAAACCAAATCAAATTTTAAAAAATGATTTCCCCAAGAAATGCGGTGTTTGATTGCTTTAGGGTTCTAATATGGCCTTCCTAGGGGGTGCCAGGTGAATAATAGTACATAATACAAAACATCAGGCAGGACAAGCAAAACAAAGTAGCTTTTGGAACACTGTGTACACATATATGCAATGGCTCCACCTCATTTCACCCATGTTCCTCCTGATAACAGATATATATCACCTGAAATCCTGCAATGCACAGGCTCATATCTTAGGGGAGCCTCCAGAGAAGAGGTCTACTACACACTTAATGAGGCAGTCTCTGCAAAAATCTTCTTATGAGCCATTGGCGGTCACAATGTGGCACCCAGATTATAAAAGAACAAGGCAGCGTTTTCAAAAACGGATGAGGAAGTACTGAGCCATTGAATAAAACAAGACCCCAGGTCCATATAGTTAAACAATACCTTTATTTATTTATTTATTTATTTATTTATTTATTTATTTATTTATTT
>JAHTLZ010000111.1:13370707-13392801 GCA_023846285.1 Phrynocephalus versicolor | reverse complement strand
TTTATTTATTTATTTATTTATTTATTTATTTATTTATTTATTTATTTATTTATTGTGCACCATCAAGTCAATTCTGACATGGGAACCCTTTTCAGAGTTTTCTAGGTAGAACTCACACAAGTGGTTTACCATTTCCTTCTTCTGGGGTCATCCTGGGCATGTACAACTTGCCCAAGGCTGCACAGACTGTTTATTTAAGCATGGACTGCAATCTGAAACCAATGATTCTGATATCCTGTACTGGACCAGCCCCACAGACACAATTTATAATGACAGAGGTGTTTACATATGCTAGAAGAATTCAAAATAGTTTTGCAAGCAATTTAAAATAAATTACCCGTCTTATGGCCAGGTAAAATACAGTGCCTTCAAACAAACAAACAAACAAACAAATACTACGTATTCTCAAAGGTTTTCATGGCTGGGATCTGATAGTTGTTGTGAGTTTTTTGGGCTGTTTGGCCGTGTTCTGGAAGTTTTTCTTCCTGACGTTTCACCAGACTCTGTGGCTGGCATCTTCAGAGAGCAAGGAGCTCAGGGAACAAGGAGTTCTCTCTGCATTCTGGGTTATAGAGTGAGTGAGACTGGGGTTTTTAAAATTGTGAGAAAGAGGAAACATGTCCTATGCAGGATAACAGGTGTTAATCATTGTATTGTGATGAAGGGTTTAAGAAGTTTCAATGCAATCAAGGGTAGCAATGATCCTTCTGTGTAGTTGATGGGTGTTTTTAGCTGTTCTATTGTGTGAACTGATCACTGTTGCTTGTGGCTGGGTGGGAATCATTGAGTTTTGACCTTTTGCACTCTGCAGCTTTAGTACTGGAAGCCAGGCTTTGTTAATTTTTAGACTTTATTTTTTGTTGAAATTGTGCTTATGTTTGTGGGTTTAGATGGCTTCCCTGTGTAGTCTAAAAGAAAGACTTTTAGATTTTCTTGTTTTTTGTTGAAACTGTGCTTATGTTTGTGGGTTTCAATGGCTTCCCTGTGTAGTCTAATAGAAAGTCTAAAAATCAACAAAGCCTGGCTTCCAGTACTAAAAGCTGCAGAGTGCAAAAGGAATCCCACAGCCACCTTCTCCCTTTTTTTCAGAGGAAACCAGCTTGTTTTTAATAGGGACTCAGGCTTGGGGGAATGGTGTCTCAGGAATTGGTACTAAAGACCAATGGGACTTGAACTCAAAGACTTGCCAATATTCCTGATATTCACCATGGACTGGCTACTGTTTTAATTCTAGTGAGCTGCTCTGAACAAACTTGTTACTGTACTCATAATGCTGTTTTATAGCTTTTAAAAATCAAACTCTCTTTAAGCCACCCCAGAGAAGGCTCACAAACAATGTCTGCTTATCACTTGCCTTCCCTGCTTCAGCTCCATTGAGGGAATCTGATTGCAATTTTTTTTTACTATGCAGTGCTTTTGCCACCACATTAATTCATATTTTCCTCTTTCAGGGAAGGGCAGATCTGCCAGTCTTGCTTTCTTCCATTCAAGCACTTGTTAGCCTTATACACTTCCCATCGCAAGTATAAGCAAAGCTGCCAATTTTCTTATATTCTTGTTAAAAACAAACTAAAGTTGATTTAGTAGGTACAGTTATGCTCTGTATGGAGACCATTGGTTTTTCTTTCTTTCTTGTCACACAGGGGCTTAAAATGAGAGCATGGGTCACATTACATGTTAAATCTGATAACTAAAACTGTTACAAAATTATATTTCCAGACATACAACTATTCCAGTGCTATGTGTCTGAGAGAGCAGATATACTAACAAATTCCATGCTATCTACTACCAATGGACCAACAGCAAGACAAAGGTAAACTAATTTGCCAAATGTGCATTTTGGCAAGGCTGTGATTTAAAAAAAAAACATTTTCCCCCTCCTCTTAAGAGTACACTGCTTCTAAATACAAAATCAGCATTGTGTCTAGGACGGTCCCATGTGAGAACACAAGAGGCAGCAAGGCGATCCTGCTTTGTTAACACTTACATGGTTGAACACACAGGGATTCAAACGTGGGCTTTAGAGACGTAAACATTCAGGTGAATCTGACAGTTTTGCTTTCTTTCCTAGGTGGAGCTTTGAATCTCAACAAGTTCTTTCCACAGGATTTATGAAAAACTGAGCAAATGCCAGAAAGTTTGTATTATAAATCAAAAGAGCCGAGTAAAGGATGTTTTTATCCAATCCGATTTCAGTTTTACAAAAACACACAAAGCTCAAAAAGGTTATTTTTTTAGTTCTGCAATAGTTATTCAGGATGGGGGATCCTGAGAGCTGCAGGCCAATATATATACAGTGGTTCCTCTAATAACGAATTTAATTTGTTCCCAGAGGCAATTTGTTATCTGAAAAAAATTGTTATCTGAAACATAGTTTCCCATTGAAATGAATGGGGAACTGATTAATCCATTCCAGGGGTCTGGAAAAAGGCTAAAAGCTGTTTTTCCCCCAGACCTCTTTATAAAGTGCACTTTAAAGGCATGCAGTTCTGGAACACAAACTCCCAGAACTAGCTCCCTACTTTTCCAAGTTTGAAAGGTCCAAATTCATCAGCAAAAAAAAATATCCGGAATGGCTCCAAAACACAAGAAAAGATCTAACTCCTCCCATCCCTCCACAAACTGTGGGGGTGCAATGCATCCTGGGTACACTTTTTTGCAAGGCATTTTGAAAGGCAGCCCATAGGGAACATTTGTTATCTGAGGCAGCCCTATACCTGGAAATTTCTGTTTGTTATCTGAAACATTTGTTATCCGAGGCATTTGTTATCCGAGGTATAACTGTATATATATTTCTCAGTGTCTGCAAATACAGAGTTTCTCCCCTCCAAAAACTAGGAGGAAAGGCACTTGAATAAACATCCAACAGCGAAATAACATAGGCCATTACCCCACGTCCACTTTGTTGCTCTATAAAGTGCTCTGAGATGCAGATCTTAAAATTGTTCCCCCATCGTGCTTTAAGCAAAATAAAGTGCAACCACATCCCCCGAAGCACGACTCAGTGCATCTTCCTTGTACCTGGCCTCAGGGTGGTGGAATCCTTTTTGCTGTTCTGTTGTGGTTTTTAAACCAGTACAGTGGTACCTCATATAACGTAGGGTTTGTATAACGTAAAATCCGTACAACGTGAAAAGTTTGCAGAATTCAAATTTCAAGCATGCACATGTCGGCGTCAGCTCTGCTCCCAGTCCCAACAACTCACTTCGCTGCCCCAGCTTTCACATCATTCGCTGTACCGCTGCCGCCATGGAAACAAGAGGGGGAACTCTCGAGTCCTCTCCCTGCTTAAGCACCAAAACATAAACAGAGCCCTTTTTCCATGAGCCGAGGCAGTGTTCACTCGCTCCAGCCTTTGAGGGAGAGCAGCGCCGAGCCCAGACACAAAAGGCTTCCCCCGGATGTGCACAATGCCCTCGCAAAGCATGGTGGGCGTGCAAATGGGAGGGACGGCAGGGGAGAAATACAGCAAGAAAGGAAGCGGCCACCGGCCAACCGACGGCGCACACGGTGGTGGAGACGCTCGCTGCACCCGAAGCCAATCACGCCACCGACCCCAGCACTTGGGTGCATCTGCCAATCTTGTTGCGGTACAAAGTGGATGTGGAGTAATGGCCATAAGTATCATCTTAGAACTGCAGAGCTAGAAGTGATCCACGGACCATCAAATCCATCCTTTGGCAGGGGCCACACTGGGGGCAATCAAACTCCCACCCTATGGCTCCATAGCCAGAGACCTAAACCACTGAGCTCTCTAGATGTTCTATACTTGGAGCATTGCAACTATTGTTATTTCACCGGTTTGGCACTTTTTGTGATATGCAGGGTGAGAGGTACCAAAAAAGGTACGTGTTAAAGGAAAGCTATCTTAAGCTAAAGGAAACTTAATTTTTTTGTGGTTTTTCTTGCCAAAGGAGCATATAAACTACAGGTTTTTGCAAATGACCCTTGGAGGCCAGGTGCTGGAATGATCAAAAGGGAGACGGATACTTTGTTCTGGAGAAGGAGTTTCTGCTTTTTGATCAGGCACTGGCACAGATCCATCAAGTTTGTAAAATATTGGCGGGTGGTATATCGTCGCAGATCCTTAAAGTCTTCTGCACACTTCCCCAGTGAACCTTTGTCTTAGCAGGGGGTAGAAAAGGGAAGAGAAGGGCTTGAATTATTATTTTTTGAAGGGACTCTGGCTGATTCAGTTGATCCAGGATGATTGCAGCAAACCAGAAGCAAGATGAGTATGCATCTTGGCAGTGTTTAGAGTTTGAAAAAAAGTTACTCTTTTTATTTTGGACTACAGCTCCCAGAGTCCTCCAGCCCACATGGCCAGTGGACCTGCTGGTTTGCTGTGGGATTCCAAGAGTCAGTATCCAAAATAAAATACCTTTTCTCATCTTGAGTCCATTTTAGTGATGGAGTGAGCAGAAGGGTTGTATTCAAAGTCTTGGATCAGGGAGATGGAGGTTTGAATCTCCTTCATGATGCTGTGTGTGAGTCAAACTAGCTATTAAGGCAGTGGTGTACAGTATTTCCTACAATGAAAAAGTTGTCCATGCCACGATAGGATTTCTTCGGAGGTAAGTGCATCAGCAACCAGACCTGCAAATAAAGCATCTTTTTTAAAATTTCCCAGTGCCCAATCATGAAGCAGAACTTGCTAGATTTCAGATACAGAGGCACGGAAAATTACAAGCCATAAGAAACAAATGTGCCTCATGAGAGAACACTCCTAAAAAAAGTGTTTTTTTTTTTTTAAAGCTAAATATATACTCCAGTTTTATCCTAGTATCCTGGAACATCAAATGCTGGAGTTTGTGAAGGGCCATCTTCTGAGCTGAACTGGAAGGGGAGAAATTCCCTTTCTCCCTGTAAGGGTTCGGGTTTTGCCCAGGCGTCCCGCCCTTCCAACTTCAAAGAAGGCATCTCACGTAACAAGGAAACAGAACTTTTATTTTGTTCATCAACAGCAAACAGAGTTTTTCTTCTAACAACAGTGTCAACTTCTCTAACATCAGATATAAACGGGTTATTCCCTCCATAGGTTGGGGTTTCTAGAAAGTGATCAAATTCCCCACCACCACCTGTGGGTATTCGGCTCCACCACGGTTCTCTTCCTCCCTCTCCGCAAGCCTCAGCCCTTCCACTTGCATCCCAGTCTCCCTCATGGAGGTTTGGGGGGTCCCCACTTGTATCCCAACTTCCAAAGTGTATCTGGGACCACGTGGTCTTGGCTTGGGTGTACACAAGGGGAAATCGGGCCTCTTGCTCAGCTCCTCCCGCGGGTCCAAGGTCCCGGCCTCGATCTCCTGCCGAATCTTTACCAGCCATCTCTCTAGCTCCAAGTCCTTACGGATCTCCTTCAGCTTATGGTTGTACTCTCTATATTCTCTCTCACCCCAATAGGAACACTTCTGGCGGTGTGCTCTGTGCCGATAGCTCTCAGCTTCTTTGCGTGGCATCATCATCTGTTCCCAGTCTCCTGTCCATGGGTTCTCCATCCACACCCATTCCCATCCCTCTGGGAGCTCTCTCTTCCCTCCCTTTTTACAGGCAGCAAATCCCACCTCTGCGGGAGCGGATTGGTTCCCTTTTCCCACCAGGTCCTTCTTTTTACTTTCCTCCGCCCTCCGGTTTTCCTCCTTCTCTTTATCTCTAAGGGCATCATAATACCCCTTCAGAGCCATGAACCTCTCCACAGGTGAAAGGTCCATCAGATTCTCTCAGGTTTCTTGGGTTCCTCCGTCACCTCAGCTAGGCGTGCAGGGGTCCCTCTGTTCCCATCAGAGAAGTTCCCCTCACACTTCCATGTGCTGTCAAAAGGTTGTCTCAAGGACTAGGTTTTTGAGTGCCACAAGGGAATGCAGAAAAACAAGAGGGAAAGAAATCATCAGTGCGCTATTGCAACTTTGAATTTACACAAAGATCTCCAAGGATGATCCATTTTCATGGGGATAAAAATGCAACCTGGAGGTCCTGTGGAGGGGATATGAACAGTGTAAAGTAGATTTCCATGCACTCCCCTTTCTCTCGGTGTGGGACATTTCAGCAACAGTCTTATCAAACGGGTTTTACTCTGTATTTACTCTATGTGAATGCTTGGTTTGTCTGGGAAGTATTTTCATTTGAACAACACTCTCTTCCTTCTCTTTGCCTGCCAAGCAATGAAAAATAGCTTCCACAATTTCCATATGTGGCCACTAGCGCTGCTAACTGTAGCAGCCTGGCTGTGCTTCTTGATAACAGATGTACAGAGTAACCTCCACCATTCCCTTTCTGAGGAATTCCAATTACATTATCAAAACTTGTAAATTCCTGAGGCGTATTGCCTCTTTCCAAATGGGACTGAAAATTGCTTTAGACGAAATCTAGTGGCAAGCAGCTCTCTCAAGCACTGACAGAGTTACTGTAATAGGGCTTCAGAGTTCCTCAGGTGCTGGATGCAATTTGTTTTGAGTTTTGATATGTGCAGTTTGATGGTACACTGATATATATAGGCGCCTGGAGTAGGAACTGGCAAACCACTCCAGTATTCCTGCCAAGAAAACTCCATGGACATGGAGTCACGAAGAGTCCGTCATGACTGTAACGACACAACACACAAGATCATATTTCCCCAAGCATTCCTAATCTTTAGATCCACCTGCAAAAGAAGCACCAGCTTTGGATAACCTCTTAATGTACATATGCAAGACTTAATGTACATATGCAAGACTAGACTATAAGCCAGTGTTGGCAAACCTTCGGCACTCTAGTTGTTTTGGACCGCAACTCTCACAGTCCTTTGTCATTGGCAATCTAGGCTCAGAATTCTGGGAGATGTGGTCCAACATGCCTGGAGTGTGAAAGATTCGCCACCACAACTACAGGTGATACCTTTATAGGCCACTAATAATGTCTGTGTATGTTACTCCTGCATTCGGACTATTACTCCAGAGATGCTCTAAAACCTAACGCTGAAGGAACAATATCATAGTCTATTAAGGTAATAGAGATCATTAGGATATAAAATTAAACCACAGAAACAGCATATGCAGCATTCTGTAGCTTATTTGGTGATCTGCTGAAATCACCCTGTGTGTTCCCAGAGACAGAGACGACTGTGTTATTTTTAAACTTTTTTTCAAGTTTTCACGGCTGTTGGAAATGATATCAGGGTTATCCTCAACCTTAGTTCTTGAAAGCCCCAATTTTTATAGAAAAGACGACACATATTTCTCTCCAACCCCCACCAGTCCTCAGATACATGGCTAATGGACTTCTCCAGATGTTAGCCTTTTGCTCCTCAGTGCCACTGATACTGCTGGCTAAAAGTACAACGTTGGTCTCCCCACGCTCGCCACGACCGTCTTCTTGTGCCTTCTACAAGAAACATAAATTAAAGGTAAGGTGAACATGATGGGTGGAGGAGGAGGAGGAGGAGATGGAAGTCTGGGGCCCAGAAGGTGAGTCGAGTTCTGGTAAGAATTAATAGGGGTTTTGTTACGCCTTAATAGTCCAACTTTGCTTTTAGTTTCCATGTGCTAGAGATCTGAAGCACAGGACTAAGTGGGGTCCTTTTCAAAATTATGGTCTCTACGGGGATTTATTTTTTTATTTTTATTTTTTGAAATTGGAGCAAGTGACTGTGTGTCAACTTCTCAGGAGCAGAGTTACAACACACTGAAGGTTTTTGAGCCCAACCCCATTTCAGGAGCAACCTTCTAACACTTGCTTAAGACTGACGGGAGTGCTGCCTGGAGGCATACATGTGCTTTGTCTGATCTGCCCAGATTGACAAGAAGGACTTGAACCCTCCTCTTTGGACTGTCCGTTTGATGTTTTTTAAACTAAAAGACCTCTGTGGTGCCTCTGCAGTGCCTCTACTGCAAATCTACGCTTTTGCAGCTGAGTTTGTGTGACTACACAGGGATCTCAGTTACAAGACGTTCTGGGCTTTCAATGTCCAAGATGGACACAACTGGTTACAGTCTCACGCTCCCTTTTCCTTATCATCACCCATCATTAGACATTTTGAAGGATAACAAACTAAAAATATTATTTTACTAAGTCCTCAACTCTCTGGAACATCCTCTGTTTCCTGAGGCTCAGCACATAGTGTAAATACTGTATCTCAGCAGTCAAGAGGCTAAAAAGGTACAGGTAAAGGTTCCCCCCCGCACATGCATGCTAGTCGTGTCCGACTCTAGGGGCGGTGCTCATCTGCGTAGTCAAGCTGAAGAGCCAGTATTGTGCAAATCCTGGCCACATGGCTGGCATGGCTGCAAGGAAACACTGTTTTACCTTCCCACTTTTTACAGCGGTACCTATTTATCTACTTGCATTGACATGCTTTCGAACTGCTATATTGGCAGGAGCTGGGGTTATCAGCGGGAGCTCGCTCCGCAGGGTGGCACCTGCAATTCGAACAGCCAAGCTGACAACTTTTGCAGCCAACAGTTTTCGGAGCCTTAGTCCATAAATAATTAGTCCATAAATAATATGAGCCATTCATAATATTTATGTAGATCCCCCCCTTGCCCATGTTATTAAAACATTTTTGCCGTTCTCCTCAACAGAACAGCAGAGCACAGGGGCAAACAGCAATAAAAGTAAGACAGTTCTCATACTTGCAGCTGAAAACATAGGACACAACGGAACAAATGGAGAGTGGAGGTTCACACAAGCTTTAAAAGTTAAATTTTTCAAGAATCGCTGGCTGGACTGCAAATATATTTTCCAGGGACAGAAGGAGGCAAATGGGGTTATTATTTGGGATAGTAGAGAGGCCTCGATCCTCAAATCTCTTTCTGTTGCTATTTAGTGCACAAGCTCCCACCTGGTGACAGGTTCCATAAGGGAGGGAGCCAGCAGAGAGGGTTTTTGGACAGATGATTAAAAGGACCCCTTATTCCATCTCTGTTTTCCCACTCCTATTCTCTTGCACTCTGGTGCATCACTCCTTCTTGAGAAGAAGAACAACAAAGCTGGGCATCTCATAATAAGATTTACCCTTCCTTTGCCTCATGATCCATCTCCTCTTTTGGTAATTAGGCTAGCAGAGGGACATTTCCTCTTCGGTAGCTGGATCATGTTGGCCCTAAGGCAGGTTGCCTCAGGGAGGAAGTCATTTAAATAGGTATAGGCTGCATCTACCTCCTAGGCCAGTGGTTCTCAACCTGTGGGTCCCCAGATGTTCCTGGACTGCAACTCCCAGAAATCCCGACCAGCTCAGCTAGTGATGAAGACTTCTGGGAGTTGCAGTCCAGGAACATCTGGGGACCCACAGGTTGAGAACCATTGTCCTAGGCCATGCGAAAGATTTCTGCCTCTCCTCTAAAAGATTAACAAGAGTGATGAATGTTTACAAAACAATGATATTATTGTCTCAGAGCTCAGTAAATGCTGTTGTGTTTGAAGAAATTGTTTTGGTAGAAAACCGGAAATAACATCACCATTGTCAAATAGTGTGTTGTGTGAATGCCATACATGTGTTGTGTAACTGCCACATGTGATTACCACAGCTCAGACTACTTTCATGTCTAGGCCAACATGGGTTGCTCTGATCAGCAGTAGCTCACTAGGGTATCCGACAGGATTTTTCGCCATAATTTTACCATAATAATCCTTCTCTATGGAGAATCCCAAAGATTTAATATGATGTCTTCTGTATTCAAAGCAGGTATTATATCACTGAGTTAAGGTTCTTCCTACTGTTTGAAACACAGTAATTTCCTCTTAGGAGCAGCAGTCTTTTAAATTTTTATTATTTCACAGAGCAGATAATTCCTACCTTTATTTATACCTAGGTTAGGAATAACCTGGGGTGGTTTCCCAAGAAAAATGCCCATTTTCACACTGCTGTTGTTGCATTAGAGCCATTCCCAGATGCAGTCTACCATGGCCCAGATATTTATATGTTTCCCATAGTTATGGTGCATTTAAGAGAGCAACAAGAGCCACAAAATGGTCTCTATGTACTGAATGTGTAGCCTGCATACTGTAATTAAACTGTAAACCGCCCAGAGACTACTTGAAGTGGTATGGGGTGGTCTATAAGCAGAACACTTTGCTTTGATTCGAAGCAAAACACATGCTTCTAAAAATGCCTTTCAAAGCATACCATTTTTGAAAAAGACATATTAACCTTAGCAATAAGAAACCCAAACTAAAATGTTGTGGTCTGATACAAAATAAAGAAAGGACGTAGAGGAGGGTGGGAAATGTAAAAGCTTGAGAGAAATGCAACATAACTGAGAATGACTGATTTACATATGCCAAATCTCTGTAAATCTTTCTTTCTTTCTTTCGATGGCCTTGTTCACAAAACCAGACTGGTCTTGTTTGTTATCTATCCAACATGCTTACCTGGCTGCATGCCTCGTGCCTCTGGCTTTGTAGGATGCTCAGATAATGGCTTTTTGCTCTTTCCAAGCCCTTTCCTTACTTCCTCTTCCAGGAACAATTAATGAGTTTCATAAAGGGTGAGGTGAGGAGAGAAATTTCCTGTTGGCACCCGTGGCATGCCAGAAAATGGAGACTGCCATGCATTGCTTTCTAAAACATTTACTGCCTACCAGGAGAAGAGAGGGTGTGAGGGAAGTGGTGATCTGTTGGATGAAAACACCCCAGGATCACTTTGGCATGTTGAAGACTATTGCTGGTGCTGTTTTCAACATTGTGGAAAGTGCAAGGTAATAACAGATACCTCTATCTATGTAATCATTTTTTGCAACCTCGCATGCTGCCTGCAATTTGTTTGGCTGGGAGGGATCTTTCTGGCCTGGGGTGATTGTCAATCTATCTGGTACTACCCAATCATTCCTTCCTTACTTCTGAATGGAAAGAGAGCTAGGGCCTTCTCTTTTGTTCAGGTACAAGATACCTTGTACCGTATTTAGTACATGCAAGGTTTTTGCAAAACATCTACACTTTTGTCTTAATACCTTTTTTTTTGGGGGGGGACTTGTGGTTCTTGCCTATATTTTCAACAGAGTGCCCATGTGAGTGAAGATATCCTGGTTCAGTGAAGACGAGGAATTTTCTGCAATATCATATTACATTCTTATCACAGGAAAACTTCCTCCTGAATCATGATGCATGCTATTTATTTGTGAGAAGAGGGATGAGCTATTCAAAGTTTCTTCTTTTAGGAGGCAGAAAAGTTATTTATATGGAAAATGCTTGGAAATTCCCCAGCCCAGATGACTTGGATTTTTGTCATATGGTTCACTTGATGGTGGGAGCTATGGAACTACCCATCCCAGCTGTAAAAGCATGTAAAGAAAACGAAACAATTGTGAGACAATCCATGTTAGGGCCTTGGTGGCCAATGGAAAACCAACGGAGAAGCTGTTCCACATCTGTGGTTTCGGAGACATGTGTACCAGGGCTGAGGGTGGGCAGGCAGCTTTTATGAACCAAATGGGAACAATGAATTAAATCCTAGAGAACTTGTTCGCTGCTTTCACTGTTGCTTTTAAGGATTAAGGGTTGTTTAGAGAAAAGTCTGCTTTAAGCCTGTTCTCAAAAGTATGCAGTTTTGTCAAGGTGGCATCGTTTGAAGGGGAGTATGGAAGAAAGTGAAAGGGTTGGCGTGACTTTGCATGTGTGGGTGTGTTGTTTGCACAAAAAGAACACCCTCTAGCACTTCTAAAATTGGCTTACTTGTGTCAGGTGCTATTGGACTAGAGCCCAGCAGGGAGGGTTCCTGAGCCACTGATAATTGTACCAGCATGCAGCCTGCCAAGAAGAGACAAAATCATTATCTCTCAGATCTCTATTAGGTCTTAGAGGGAGTGTGCTTAAAGATACACAGAGTCATGGATAGGGGCTGCAGCAAGGGGGAATTGGCACATGTGGTGAATAATTAGGAATCCCCTACTGTGCTTCTGTTTGAGTAGACCACCAATGTGTGCTGGAAGTGATATGCGCTGGTGTTGACTGTTGAGAGAAGAAGGATAATAACCAAATACATAGTCTGAATGCATTTCCCCAGTTTTATCTTTTCTAGTCCTATGTGCAGATTGGTTCTCTTAGGCTCCCTTCCTTCTTTTATTAAAGTGACATCCTGTTCTTTTCTATTCTTTCCTCTTCACTGCACAGAGCAGACAGCTCAAGAGATCATTTCTAGGTTTCTTTTCCTCTGGCACTATCCATAAGTAAATTTCTTATTATCATTGTTTCCTTTGGCCTTAGCACCGGCATCCAACTGTTTGCTCATACACAGTAGCCATAAGCTATTTACTTAGTGCTGATGGAGTCCAGAACTTAACAGAATTCGTTTCCATAGATCATTAAAAAAAAAAAAGATTTCTCTTTAAGAAAACTGCTTCTCTTCAAGAAAAGAAACATGTCAGAAATCTACTTCTCTTGATTTTCCCCAAAGGGGCTTAAAAATGTTTATTTGAGGCAGAAGGCAAAAAGTGTGAGGTTTATTTTTAAGAAGGCAGTACAGTGTTACCTCAATTTACGAATTTAATCCGTTCCGAATGCACTACTCTTAAATCGGGGTACCTATCTAAAAATTGAAAAAATAAGTTAAAATGAGAAAAAAAATTAAAAAATATTTGTAAGTCAAGCAGATCATATCTAAAATTTGTAAGGCGGCAGTTAAAATGCCAACAGTTTTCTGCTCTTAAGTCAAATTGCTCGTAAGTCGAGCGGCTCTTAAGTCGGGGTACCACTGTACTGCCATTCTGTGTGTGGACACTGGCTTGGTGTATGATCTAGAATCCCAGTGGAGATTTGTTCATTGCATGCTAGAAGTGAATGAACCATATGCAAGCTTTCCCTGAATGATGGACTACCTATTATGTGTCTTTTATATGAATCGATAGGATCGCATAGACTTTGTGTTTATAACTACTTATAACCTTATGTGTTTACATTGAATTTGACGCTATGTTTTCAATGTTAGTTTCCATCACTCATAACTTTTACATGGAATTTTACTCTCTTTTAAACTTTTTTTTTTACTCTCTTTTAAACTTTTTTGTTCCATATTGCACAAGCTCTTTGTTATACAAGGGTCCACTGTAGTCCAAATTTAAGTGCACAAATTCACACACCAAATATGTTTTTTGATAGAACAACACTGATTGATGAACACAGGGCAATTGATTAAAGTGAGCCAGCTAGGCAGATTCAAAGGACAGAACAGAACAAACAAACAGGCAAATAGTTTTAAATAGCAGACAATGAGTACTGAATTATAAATCTACTAAGTAATATTTTAACTTAACATATTTTTTTAAATGAATTAACAGTTATGGTGGCATTCAGATATGTCTCATGTCTAAACATGAACACATCTGACTGTGGACACAACACAAACAAGCAGAATGTTTTCTAGGCAAATGTAGAAAACTAGTGTGAGCTATATATTTTAACAATTCATGGTATCTTGCTAACTTGTCTTTCTACCTAAAAATTTTTCAAAATCACAACATTTCGCAACACCATCTTTCTTCACTTACGCTGACTCTCTTCAACTTACATTTACCCTATATTTTCTTCCTATAGATCCCTCATGCCTTTTAAAGTAACTAATAGTTATAACACTTTCCTTTAAACAACCTTCCTTCATATATGAAATATATTTTGTCCTTTTCCATTTTTCCTTTAATCTCACAATAACCACTTCTTTTTGCCTTCACATAGGCTTTTTACATTCTAAATTAGCAACATAGCATCACTGTTAAATATCAAGATCTAATTATGTTACAATATAATATTTATGAATCATGGATCTGTATTCATTCAAGAATTAAATTGTCATGGGTTTAAATTTCAGTGACTTCCAATTTTTATTCTATTAAAAGGGTCAACACAAATGTTAGACAACACAATGACACATATTTGGAGAAGACACATAAGACATTTAGACACGACATGAATACCAGCCTTGAACAATACACAACATAGGTTGGAGGACAAATGCAGTATGAGCCAAAGGCACAGAGTTTAGATGAATTAAAATGGAAAAGAAATAGTTACTGTTAACCTGAAAAATCATATTATATTGGTTTGGTGCTGTCAAAATCAGCCAAGCAGAAATGTCCAGTTTCCACAACAGAATTATGAAACCCAATGCAGGAATCAGGAACAGAATTCCTGTCCTTAATTACCTAATAAAATGTCACACAAACTTCACTTAACCCCAAAACAAAGCAAAATTCCCTAAAAATTTCTATAAAAATGTCCCTAAACACTTTCCCCATAAAATAAACCCAAAACAAAATTCTAAACAACTGAATTACATAGAAACAATTATTACAGGCTACACAAGCCCACTCTTTTTCTATAAAATCTTAAACAATTATTACAGGCTACACAAGCCCCTCTTCAGACCTTTATTTTTGCACACACATACAAGGGAGGGGACGTGGAACGCACTCAAGGTCTTTTCTCAGATTATATTTTAAACAACATCTGAAAGAAAAACAAATTCTGTTGTGGAAAAAGGCATAGCTCTGCTGTCAAAAGTTCAAAATTCATAAGGAGATGGCCAAACTGGGCTGCAATCATTATGCAGATTGAAGGGGCATTCCTAGACTTTATGTTGGGGGCTTCTGCAGGAGTAGCATAATCTACATGGGGGTCTCTTTGATCTTGGAGGTTTAAACACGGAAGATTGAGATGTGGAAGGTTGTGGTGAGGGAAACTGGAACTCTGGTGATGACGTAATATAATCGGAGGGCTACAGACAGACTCCTCATGGCATCAATTAGTGTTTGATAAGTATTTTGAGCCATGTCTGACAAATCATGAACTGACAGGAATTGCTTCTGTCTTGTAAAAATCCAGTCTGCTGTTTCGGGCCTTAACTAAACACTCTGCAACAGAAGCGGCAAAAGTCCTTGACTGTCTGATAAGGGCTTCACTGCCTAGTTTACTTTCTTAGAGAAAAAGTTCGTGCTGCCGAGTGGCTTTCAGAGAAAAAAAGGGTGGGGGCTTTTTGTCCCTTTTAAAAATTAGCACTTAGGCTGTGCAGAGTGAGGCAGACACTTGATTTGTTCTTGAACGGGGAATACAATAACTGATTCTGCCACACAAGGCAATGCAGCTGCTATTCAGGACTTTAGAGCTAATTAATATAAAAATAAAGATACTTTAAATGGCCATAGTTTATCTCTAGGCAAGAAAAAATAAGGGACCAAGTTCTGCAGTCAAAAAGAAACTATTTCTCCCCTATTAACCAAGCAAAAAAATTTTTTTGACTTACCATAAGCTGCAAATAGGCTGCAAAAAATGTACAGAAATGTTGTTAGCTCAAGGATCTGGGGCGCAGCACGGCCAGAGGCCCTGCTGCCTCCTGGATCGGACAATACAGAGAATGGGTTAGCTTAAGATCCGAGTGCAACATGGCCAAACGGCCTTGTTGCTCTGGACCCCGAGTGATGGTTTCCGTGGTCTTTTATACTCTTTCTGTAACCGCAGCTTACGTATTTCGTCATAATTCTCAGAAATGGCTTTTGACTATTTTTAGTTTGAGATTGAATTCCCAGAAAATGACGCTTTTGGCACCATGAGATGGTGCCCACTTATCTGTGTCATCTTTGCTTCTCCTTATCTTGGTTTAACCACAAGAATTCGCTATTTCTGGCACCTGGGTTCTTATCTATTTTGTGTTTTATGCCAGCATGACCTAATACCTTCAGTCAGGTTTAACACCTTACAATAACTTCTGCTTTATTCTCATATCGAGTTAACTCTATTAATTCTTATTAATTAATTCTCATCAAATGTAATGTTGTCTATTAATGCTATAACTAGATGTTCCTCAATTCCCTTTTCTCAATACCTGAACATGTCTTAATTGTACTGGACTGTATATTATCCCTCATTACTGTAATCCGCCTTCCAAGGAGAAAGTAAAAAATCCTCTAAAATAAAATAAGTAAATAAATGTGCCTTTTGCCTTCTGTTTGTATAACAAAGCAACAGCATTTGAGCTAATGGGGCCTAAATCACCAGCAGTGTGTCTTGTTGGTTTCAACAGATCAAGGTTCAGACTGAAGACTAGATTCATTCCTTTGCTTTTAAGACTGCATGCAGGCCAAATGATGCATGTAAACTTATGCACAGGAGCCCTCTACATTTTTTGAAAGCATTATTGTTAGGACTGCAATTGAGAACTAATTTCAGCAGGATCTAAAGGTTGTAAGGTAGTGCTCAAGAGATGGAAGGATCACTTTTCTCCCAGAGTTGTGCCTTGCCCATGTGATTTTGTTTTTTACCCCCTCTACACATAGGGGTTATAAATTTCAGGGAATGTGTGGTGTTTTCAGGCACATGAGTATGGGTGGGACACCTGTGGGTTTGATGCTTGCTTGCAACGTAATTAGCATAATGGATTGTCAGCTCTTTTCCTCACCTGTAGGGTATAGAATATAAACCATCCCAGAAAGGCTCCGTTTTTGATGAATCATACAAGGTGGGGCTCTTGTGAAACATGCCAATGAGTTGTGCTTGACCTATTATGATGGGCTGCACTGTTTTCATATTATTAGGGCATACAGGGAGAGAGCAAGTGCTGTGTACTGTTGAGATTAGGAGAGCTAATCCAATTTATTTTGGCCTCCAAATAAAGAGGTGGGAGGCTCAGGCATGTTTGGAAGTCAGGTCACCTGTCCTATAACCTTTACCCAATATGTTAAGAGAGGGACATAAATTGCACCTCGGTTAAATGGAAGGGGAAGCTTTGCCAATGCACAGAGGCACTCTCTTCTTCAGATTTTTTCCACATACCTTTCCACGGTTGGACCATCAATGAAAAAGGTCATTGTTGCTTTGGTGCCTGGATGGTATATTACAAAACATGCACTAGTGGGTGGTGTGTAGATTAAAATGCACTTTCCTTCCTTCCTTCCTTCCTTCCTTCCTTCCTTCCTTCCTTCCTTCCTTCCTTCCTTGTATGTTTGCAGAATGCAAGAGGATTTGTGAAGTTTACAAATTAAAATTTAAAACCGGAAATATCTGGGAAGGAAAGGGAAAGGAGGTTAGGAAAAGCATTTTGTAATTGCAGTACATTCCCATAGATGTGTGGGGGTGGGGTGGGTGGGGTGGGGAGGCAGGTTGAATTTCCAGCCATCCCTTTACACTTACTCAGAAGGAAATCCCATTGTTTCCAAAGGAGCTTGCTCCCAGGTAAATGTATACTGTACAGCAGAAGCAGCAGGTAAGATAAACCAAAGACCTTGTAGAAAAGGGATTTGTCTTTCAGGGGAGTTTCCTTGTCAACAAACCAGATACGCCTGAACACAAACCCTTCGTTTCTAAGTGCTATTTTCATGTCAGGGATTGGGCCATTATGAGCCACTCATGCTTTAGGTCATGAAAAACTGCTTCAATATAAGAGCACTCTCTCTGTTTCTGGAGAGGAACACAGCATAAAAAGACAGATATCTACCACAGGAGCTGTGAACTGGATGCGTTCTCAACTCCTTTTCAGCCCAGGTTTTTAATTTGGGCTGGGAATAAAACTCTCACACTGCACCAGGATAAGGCAGCTTCTCATTGCAAAAAAGAGAGAAATAATATCTCCCATTTCCAGGTTTGTATCTCCTGCCAAGCTGGTAGGGTTGTCTAGGTCAATGACTCCATTTGGAAGGAAGTCACGTCAGGGCACACAACATGTACTCACACACCCACAGCACACCTTTACAAATAATTCTTTTCCTTATACCCATAACTCTAATTGCAGAAAGGCCACAACAGAAGGGAATTACCATTTTTCACTTGCTATGCATTGTGTAGGGCTGTGCACCAAAGCTGAGCAAATCTGGACAGCTGGAGAGGACCCTTTAGAATAGATCATCCTTATGCGTATATGGTGGTTCCCGATGTTCTAACATGGGTTTTGAGTGGTTAATTCAGTACTGCAGTTTTAGCATGTGAGTAAAGGTAAAGGTTTTCCCCGCACATGCATGCTAGTCATGTCCGACTCTAGGGACGGTGCTCATCTCCGTATTCAAGCCGAAGAGCCGGTGTTGTGCAAGTCCATGGCCATGTGGCTGGCATGGCTGCAAGGAAACACTGTTTTACGTTCCCGCTTTTTACGGCAGTACCTACTTATCTTCTTGCATTTACATGCTTTCAAACTGCTAGGTTGGCAGGAGCTGGGGTTATTATCAGCGGGAGCGCGCTCCGCTGCATGGCACCCGGGATTCGAACCGCCGACTTTACAGCCAACAGTTTTCGGAGCCTTGGTCCACTGAGCTACCACACCCCCTTTTTAGCATGTTAAGGGCATCTCTTTTGTCCAATCAGAAAAATGCTGGGAGAAGTAAGTGGGTGCCAAGGGATTTTCCCACTCATGCTACCGTACCTTTACAATGGAGTTGCAGTAATTTTGTTATTCAGTGATGGATTTGATTTTAAGTTAGTTGTTACCATCCATAAGTGTCCTTCTTGCATTAGATGCAACATTTAATACCACTACAGAGAAGAGTTAGATAGTGTATACAGTAGTACCTTTGGAAAATGATACAAAAGAGCAATAAGGTTGTGTGCCCCATTTTACAGAGGACAATCGTTTGCTTGAAGAGCAGTGTAAATACAAACTGATTTAAAGTTAAGACAGCAGATCTGGCAGTCCGAGTGTAACACTTTTAAGTTCTGTGGGGCCATTTGCCTGCTGTTGATGAATCTTGCAAACACAATTTCACAAAATAAGTCTCTTCTTATTTGCATTCCTATAGCAGACAGCATGAACAACTATAACAACAATGTACTATATTTTGTGCACCCCAAGGCCTCGACAACAGTGCCAATGCAGAAGCTGCTTGTAGAATTTGCAAAGTTCAAGTCTCCCTTGGGGGATACCAAGAAGAGCAAGGCACCAGATCTGGAGGAAAAAGGATTCAGATGGGAGCCAGTTAACAGTTATACACAGAAAAATACAGTAAGTCAAAGAAAAAAAAAACAAGCACCTCTGATTTTAAAGGGATCAAGATAGCCTAAATTTTACTAGGATCTGCAACGATGTTTACGCTTCAATTTCCTCTTCATGTCTCACATAGCAGCAGTTAACCAACTTTGGCCCATCAGATGTTTTGGGTTTCCACTCCCAAAAGCCCTAGGCAACATATCCGACACAGACAACTTCTTGGAACTTGGAAGTCAAGTTCTCAGTATGTGGAAAGCCAAATGATAAGAGCTTGGAATAACAGCGGAAGGTATGGGATGGTTTGAATGTTGTGAATTACTTTCTTTTCTGATTGTGAAGTGAGAACGGAAAGCCGTTTTCATTAAGGAGAGTTATTGTAACTGTTGTCTACCTTCAGCATTCATTTCTAAAGCTAATGTGGAGGCCTGGCATTGGAATGGACTCCCCAAACCCCCAAATGAGAATTAACTGCTGCAAGGAACAACTGCTATTTCCCTGAAGGCCTGCACACACTTCTGAAGGCTGTGGAGGCAAGCAATGGCAATAACAGGGAAAGGTCATGAGTCAGATAAAGTGGCTGGCTTTTTCTTCTCTTTCTCTGTTTCTCTCTCTCTCTCTCTCTCTCTCTCCACCCCACCCCACCCCACCCCACCCCCACTCCCACCCCCACCCCCACCCCTAGCAGCATGGCCATCGTGTGGCATCCCCTCTAAATAAATGTCAGCCTGTTGAACCACTCCTTGTCAAGTGGGTGCCAAACCCCTTGAGGGGCCTTGGTAAAAACAGAGTATGACTCAGTCAGCAAGGATGGCATGAAAAAAAAAAAGACGCGGGACAAAGACAGATGAAATAAACAAGGGCGAAGCAACAGCTGTCTGTGGGCTGTCTTGGAGTCCTCAGATCTCTGTTCCCCGCTATGAGATTGAGCTTGTTTGAAAACACACCTACACAAGCTGGCACCGAGTGGAGTGTTTGCAGTGTCAAGGAAAGCTGCTTTTCAAAGCGGTTGTGTAATGAAGCAGAGTAATTAGAGTTATGCACCGGGAGAAATATTGGAGAGCTTTGAATCTTTCAGGAGGAGGGGAGTAGCAGAGAGCACATCCTGTCGTGTGTGGTGTTTTGTAGTGACATGTCAAACCAGCTGACCTACATACCCAACTCTGTGATTATTATTCCCATTTGTGTTTTCTTTATGGTGACCATGCTAGCATGCATATATTAAAGAACAAGTGATGCCAGGATTAGCACCAGGCTCCTCTGAAAACCTAAGGCTTCCTTGGGAGTCCAGGACTGATCCAAACAATTTTAATTCAAGTTTCATGATTCTTTTCTTGTTTATTTATTATACTAATCTCCTGCTTCTCCTCCAAGGAAATCAAGGGGCAGGTCTTCACTCCTTCTTTTTATAATAACAGCTCTTCAGCGTAGGTTAGGGCCAGCAATCAAGAAGTGGCCCAGTCCCTAATGAGAGTCATAGTGATCTGAAGGCCTAGCCTTATCATCTTGGCATACTTGGATACATGTTCCCTTTGGGGGGGGGCACCAAAGATCATGCCAACCTGACTCCTCTGGCTCTGTGACCACTCAAGGATCCACCCAATGGTCTCAGGTTTTGGTCTTGCTTCTGACTGTAGACACTACATCTCCTGCTGCAGTCATGAATAGGGGTGGCTTGCTAGCTTAGGGAAGAATTTCATTAGCTCATAGAATGATTCTAATGACTCCTTGCTGAAAACTAAGAAAAAGCAGCGGAAGTATGTCTTTGAGGAGACCGACATCTGGATTCCCTAGAACAAATATGTTATCACTGCACATTTATCGTTCATGCTTTAAAAAGGGAACTCATGGAGAAGTTGCATGAGGTGGCCGCTTTCCAGGAAAAAGCTCATTGAAGTAACTGGCAACTGCACAAAAAGCATTATGTTGTTTGATGCTCTTTGTGTGGATAGATAGATAGATAGATAGATAGATAGATAGATAGATAGATAGATAGATAGATAGATAGATAGATAGATAGATAGATAGATAGATAGATAGATAGATAGATAGATAGATAGATAGATAGATAGATAGGACCTACTATACTGTACTGAGCAGCTTGCTAGTGATCTTAATGAGGGAGCTGAAGATCTGACCCATCCAATCATTTGACCATTGATCACATCTTCCCATTTCTTCACTGAGGTCCAGATGAGCTTAGCTCCTCAAACATATTAAGTTATTAGGATGGTGGATCCATCAGCTACATAGGTCCCAAAAGGGCAGGTTGGAAACTAACCAATAACCAGATGCATGCATGCAGATTTCTTTATTATATTATTATTATTACAATGGCAGATTGCAACCCTTCTGGAAAGACAACCTGTGAAAATGAACTGTTACTTATAGTTAGCAGGAAGTCTCACTTTCTCTGATCAGACCTTAACCACCTGTGAGGGGTCACAGTGTTCTGCTTCGTATGGACAAGAGTCCAGACCACAGTTGGGGTAGCCTTCACATACTTCAAAATACTATCAGTATCCTTGAGGGAGAGCCAAATGATGACAATCTGCATTCAGAACTGGTCTGACAAGTTAGTGTCAAAACAGGTCCATGCTTATAACTGCAATTGCACTCAACATTGCAATTATAATGTCAATTGCTATTGCTGGTTGCAATTACTTGTACAGCTTTAAGTAGTTATCCTGAACCACTAGGTCCCCTTTACTTTTTGCATGGAATATGGTCGCTTTATTTGTTTTTGACAGTTCCAGATGCCTTTGCATAGGCACAGATGAAATCTCCCTCCACATTCATTCCAGGCATCTACCAAACCTTTCCAGCTTACCTGGCTTCTGAAACCAAGGTGCTGGCTTGCTTTCTCTTGGTCAAAGTACAAGAGAGTAAGTTGTTCCGTTGCCTTTTACTGCCTCTCATTCCAAAAACATATCAGATCATTCACCATGTTGCCGTGCATAACTCCAGAAATCTCTCAAGACTTCAGAGAAGCTATTAGATCCATCAGCCTATGGAGCTGATGGATCCATCATCCCAATAACTTAATATGTTTGAGGAACTAAGTTCATCTGGGGTTCAGTGAAGAAATGGGAAAATGTGATCAATGGTCAAATGATTGGATGGGCCAGATCTTCAGTTCCCTCATTAAGATCACCAGCAAGCTGCTCAGTACAGTATAGTAGGTCCTATCTATCTATCTATCTATCTATCTATCTATCTATCTATCTATCTA
>JAHTLZ010000111.1:13346988-13370697 GCA_023846285.1 Phrynocephalus versicolor | reverse complement strand
CTATCTATCTATCTATCTATCTATCTATCTATCTATCTATCTATCTATCTATCTATCTATCTATCTATCTATCTATCTATCTATCTATCTATCTATCTTTAATTTGATTTGATTTGATTTGTACACTACCCATCTGGCAGCAGAGGCCAATGTACAGTGGTACGTCGGATAACAACTGCCCCGGATAACGAATAATTCGGATAACAACTGCAAATTTCGGGGTATAGGGCTGCCTCTGATAACAAATTTTCCCTATGGGCTGCCTCTGATAACAAATCGCAATTCCTAGGTATAGGTCTGCCTTGGAGAACAAATTTTCTCTATGGGCTGCCTTGGATAACGAATTTTCCCTATGGACTACCTCAGATAATGAATTTCCAGCATGCATCATTTAAAACGTTATCCCAGGTGAAATTGCATCTGTACCTTTAAAGTGCACTTTATAAAAAGTTTTGAGCAAAAAACCAGGTGTCTGTGCCTTTTTCCTTGGCTCCAGAACGGACTAAACGGTTTTCCATTGATTCCTATGGGAAACTGCGTTTCGGATAACGACATGTTTCAGATAACAACTAACCTCGGAGAACGAATTACCATCATTATCCGAGGCACCGCTGTATGCCCTTTTTCATATATAGGGCCTGCCACATCCTGGAGAAGACTTTTAAGTCCTGAGCCAATCTTGAGTGGAGATACTGAAGCTCCCAAGGATTATAAACCTTGAGGTCCTCTGCATCAGGTCTGACATCACTCCAGCAAGCTCAACCAGGAAAGGGACTGGTGAGATAGGTAGACAGTAGATGCCTCAGGCTATACAGTACTTCTCTCAAATACAAGGGACATAAAATAAATGTCTGCACTGGGATCTTCTGAAAAAGAAAACATTCCAAAACGTTCACTGCCACTCTGCCCCAGCCTCCCAACCCTATTCTCTAGTTGAGGTTGATGAAGGATTGTATACCCAGATCTATCTATCTGAGGCATCAGGATTTTTTTCATCCAGCCAGGTCTCAGTCATGTGTGCCAGGTCAATGTGTTCATCCCCATACAACCTATAGCTAAGCAAGATTGTATTTTTAAGAGACTCGGCATTATGTGGCATCAAAGTAACGTTGAAAAATGTTGCTTAGAAGCCTCCTCCCTGAAACATAGAATTGGATCCAGACATACACAGAACAGACTCATTGAAATTGGTGGGTCAAAAATGAATTGTGCCCGATACGGAATGATTGTTTAGTCATACGAAAGGTTTAAAGTGAGGAAGCTAACCAATTAATGGTGTTTTGACTGCCTCTGTGCTGTTATTGTTTATATCTCATTTATATGTTTGTCATGAAATGGGTTCATGAAATTGAGTTCAGCTCAGGTAAATATCGAATTGGATCGAGACACAGTCATACATAGAAGAGACCCACTGAAACCTGTGTGACTGTAATCAGTGAGTCCTACATTAAGTCCTTGGGCATCTATTCAAAGTAAAGCTGCATTTGAATCCCAAGGATGAATTTCTCCTGCGCACTTAAAAAAGCCTGTGAAGTCTCTCCTCTCAGTCTCTTTTTGCTCTGCCTAACATGTGCTCAGAGGTACCTTCTTTCCTCATATGTTTTAAGGATAACTGTTGAATTAAAAGTTAATTTCAGACCAGGTCCTGCCTCAGATTAAACACTGTTCATCAAAGCTGCATTTGAGCCAGGGGATTGCCACAGCATAGACAAAAGTTGGAGAGGAAACCACCTGGACATGTTCTTCTCTTTTTTACCACATCAAGCCTTCCCCTCTAGAAGTGACCCCTGTGTTTATAAAGACACCATCCCAAGCCTTTTGGGAGCAAGCTTTAGCTCTAGTCTGGCATGCAGCCGACATGCTGCCGCCTCTGTGGACTTTGTGAGGGACCTGCTTTGCATTATTGGGGAATGTACATACTGTACATTCTCTTTTCCACATGTGGCAGACAGATTGCGCCTTGGGGCATGGGGTGGCGAACAGGCAGCTCTGCCTCAACTTCTGAGGTATAGAGGTTGCATCTTTTCCCGCCTTTTCTTCTTCCCTCCAATAACCAAAGGAAGAAAGTGGAAGGAGTATGTTGGGGGTGGGGAGAATCCTTCCTGTTTCAGTGTGAACAACTTTCTCAAACAATATGAGCGCTCTATACAGTGCTTCTTCAATCATTTATGATCAGAGCTTGAAAAAATTATCTGTGGAGATTTTCACTGTGGAGTGACTGGAGAATCTGGGAAGTGTAATCCAAAACCTAACTTTTCCAAGCTCTATCTGTAATTTATTGGTGTGAAACCAGCCCATTTCCCTTGGGATGTGATGCCCCAAACTCCTAGGTCAGAGGTAGACATCAATACAGCACACAAAATGTTGTCTCAATTAAATGTACATGAATTGTTTCACTGTGGTTTCTCCATACGCCAGTACAAAGAGGATGAAACAATGTTAAAAATGGACAACATAATAAATTACATGCAGGATCAAACAACAGTAACACATATTGCAACAACTTTGTGAAAAGCAGTGACATCACAAGACATTCCTTTTAAAAACATGGTCTTCTGCCACCTTTTGCTTCTACCATATGCCACTGTTAAGGAATGGCTACAGATCAACACAAAAACAACTGGTAAAAATTCCAGGTCCTACTCTTAGCACTACTAATCAATAGATGTTTCAGATCTATTCTGCCTTTCTTTCCTTTGTTCACTTTTGGTGATAAGAAAAAGGCAAAAGGACCAGTGGGAAAACATTTGGGTGTCTCTGTGTGTGTCTAAATGAATGACATCACTGCTTAGACTCTTTCCTAACGCATGAGACAGGGCTATTATTTGACCTTTGTTGTAGGACAGTGGTTCCCATCCCTGGGTTCCCATATGTTCTTGGACTACAACTCAAAGAAATCCTGTCCAGAACAGCTCATGATGAAGGCTTCTGGGAGTTGAAGTCCAAGAATATCTGGGGCCCTATGATTGGGAACCACTGCCATAGGGAACAAAGTACTTGATATTCGCTCTAACGAAGGGAAGGGCTAATTGTTCTTGTTAACCCCAGTCTTTATACAGGAGCCCACTCCTTCATGGTGTCATTTTCATGGTGTAATTAAAACCGGTCTCTGGGGCTAATCTGGCATCAGTCTGAGTTTCATCTCTTCATCGCTGGTAAGTTCTTTCAGATGGATTTGCTTGGCTTGTACAATGAGGAGGAGGAATCCTTAATTTTTCCTAAGCGCAGTCAGCCAGCGGAAGGACCCTGATCAATTGACCCATCAGTCATTTTCTGATAGTAGAATGGAACATGGAAATGAATTAAGGGTGGTAATTGTCCATTGAACAGCAGAGCAGTTGCAAGACATTTTGCTTCCTGAGCCAAGTGTCTATGCCTCCTTTTCCTAAAGGTATCCTCACTTTGAAAGTCTGAGTTTGCTATAAAGGTAAAGACCGGAAAGAGCCTTAAGGAGGCTTGATGTATTCAATGTATCTTCTTATACTGTACCCCTTTCCCCCTTTTCCCTTTCTCCCCCTCCCTCTTCCCCCTAAAATCAATAAAACTCTTTAATAGAAAAAAAAAGGAGGGAGCGATCGAGGACTCCGATGCTGCCAATCCACAGCAGCAGCATGTGGATTCAATAAACATATTTTGTCTTCAGGTAACGGAGTGATGTGTTGGTTTACATTGTAAAAACTGTTTCTACTTTGCTTCCCAGGATACCAATTAGCCACAAGGATGCACAATTTAGCTCTGATCTGGTTAGCATTTCAGTATTTGTCTAATTGTAGTATACAGATCTAATTTTAGGTCTGCCCACCACATCATGTTAGTTTGGAAGCTTGATAAGCACACACACACACGACAAGCTCTGTGCTCCAACAACAAGGATTGGACCGGAGCAGCCAAAAAGCTAGAATTGCTGTATTCCTAGAATCTGCTTCCTGAGGCCATTACCTCACCCTGCTTCACAGTAGGGCCAGGAGCCACTGTAAAGAGAAACATGGTGTGGAAATCTGAGGGAAATAAACTATGGCTCAGGGTAACACTCCCTACCACCACTTCCCAAAAGAGTTTCTGGTCGTAGCATTATCAGTCAAAAGAATTATAAGACTCCTCGGTTTTGTATTCTCGAAGGCTTTCACGGCTCCTGCCCTCTGAAGATGCTAGCCACAGAGACTGGTGAAAGATTAGGCAGAAAAACCTCCAGCACATGGACAAACAGCCTGGAAAACCCACAACTCCTCTGTTTTCTTCCTTTCCAGACAGATTTCATGTGGTGCTTAAAAAAAGAAAGGGGTGGGGAGGACAGTGGGAAAACATGGGAAAGCTACATTTTGTAGACAAGGTGTGGATTCCCTCATAAAATATTAGGAATGAGGCATAGCGGTTGCTTAATAAAAATTCTCGTTTGGAACCACCCTTTCCAAATTAAAATAGCTAATGTCTCCAAACCAAAAAAGACCCCACATCTCTTAAGATGGGATTCTTTCTCCTCATGGCACCTCGTTCTGTAGAATTTTCTTGGCTGTCTAATGGGAGATGCACTGGATCTGATTACCTATTATGAATCCAATTACAACAGATGCAAGATAAAGGGGCTGGTTTTTTTCTCCTTTCCCCCAAGAAGCTATAAAACTGTTAAAGGAGAGTATAAAAGTTCCTTCCCTTCCCCCTTTCACTTACTTTGGCAAAACTGATGTTAGACTCATGCTCCTTCCCGGTTTCTACGCCTAATATTTTGGTTTCCTGCAATAGCCATAAATTGGTCTGGTTTCCTGTGGAAGGGGCTGGGTACTATCACAAAACTCACCTCACGGCAGGATGGCAATTCTTGAAAGGTACATGTACACACACACACACACAGAGAGAGAGAGAGAGAGAGTCCCGGAATAATACACATCACAAAGACAAGGAAAATGCAATGCAGTGCAGTGCAATGCAATGCAATCTATCTATCTGTCTATCTATCTATCTATCTATCTATCTATCTATCTATCTATCTATCTATCTATCTATCTATCTAACCTTGAAAAGGATTGCCATTAGAATTGACTTAAGTTGTTATAAGTTGTTACTTTTTTTGAAATACAATTCATAAAATCCCTCAGTCAGAAAGCTTAACCAATGGCTATGCTGACTGAGGGTGTCCAGGAGTTTGTAGTCCCCCCCCCCAACAATTATTACTATTATTATTATTATTTGCACTGTGTAAATTATATGTCCTTTTAGGAATATTAGCAAAACTGCCTTGTGATCACCCAGTGAAGGTCATCCTAGTTTAACCATTTTAACATACCAGCATGTCAGACACATCCAAGGTAAAGGCACGTGTGTTCTTTTTCCACCTTCACTCCTTAGTGAAGGAGACAGTGCCTCTGAGTCTATACAGAGTGTGCTTTTCTGCTCTCTCTTGCTGTAGCCATAAGCCCTTCCCTGCCTCTGGGTTTATGACAGACCTTCAGTTTAATATCTGGGTATAACAATTTGAGTCAGTATCATACACATTGAATTAAACAACCTTGGGTATCTCTTGGCATGTAAACAAGATGTAAAACAAAACTCTGCTTTGAAATAAGCAACATCTGGTGAGCTGCTCCTCCTCCTCCCACCTCTGCTGCTGTGCTGATGCTGACTGTTTATATTCCTTTCCTGTGGGAGGTTTGGGGTTTAAGAGGAAATGGGTTAAAATAAGTAGTTGCTAAACATCATTCACTATTCAGGCTAGTGTCAGAAGGTAGGCTCCCCCACCCCGACCCATCCTCCTTCCAGCAACCACCTCTGCATATGTGTATTTCTATTGGGATACCTGGGTAGCAAAAGGATAAACAATGCCCCAGAATATGTGCATGTATAAACAAATGACTCCTCTGTAGGTCTGCATCTGAGTGTTGAAACACTGTTCTTGTGGACTACAACTTACACTTTCCAAACTGGTCAATATTGGAATTTTTAAAAAGGTGACCTTTCAGAGCTCTGGCTTTAATACCAGCTCTGAAACACTGAAAGTTGTAATGAAGAAAAGAGCACCTCTGACCATGGACAGAGAGGGCTTTCCCCTAATTACAGCCAACCCTTGCTGAGGAGTGGAAGGAAATGAGTTAAGGTTGATCAAACTGTTTGGCACCTACAATGGCATTAAGGTGTCCCTGCGTCCTCTCTTTGCAGAGAACCAGGACAGAATTTTGTTTGAAGGTACATATGTGCAGTCCTGGCTGGATATAAAGATAAAGAGCCATAAGAAAGGTGAGTGGGGTCCTTCAAGTTGCCCATCCACAATGCATACCCAGACTGTACACTCAGAAGGCACTTCACTCATTGGGTCACAAATTTCTCCACCCGGGTGAGATACAATCCTATTGACATAATTGCTTCTTTGTTTGCCTAGACCCTGAATTGATATTGCAATGTATTGCTTTCTTTTTTGACTTCATGCTTCTTTATTGGCAGTGTACAATCATTCACGAGGCTTAAATGACACTGATTGTAAAAGGCCTTTAAAACATATTTTCAAAACACCTATAGCATTCAAGTGCCATTACAATACAATGATTTAAAGGCATAGAACTCTTAATTTAAGCTGTGTTTTAGGGTGTCTCTTTTATAAGCTCAATAATGTTTTTGTGTTATCTAAAAGATCAATCATTAAAAAAAATAATGACGAGCATTAGAAATGGCACCAAACAAGTTTCAAATAATTATTTGCCTACCTTCAATGGATTTAACTTTGTGATAAGTCACTGGCTGAACCAGTGCAGAAACATGCTTTTTAAAAGGGAAAGCACATCACTTGGGGCCATTGGTGTGATTTGAATCCAGTGGGATGTACATATAAAAGGCCAAAATCTTGTTATTTAGCACAGTAAACTGCACCAGAAAAGGGTCATGGAATCAATGGGGATTTAGTGACTAAGCTCTTCCATAGGTTCCTTTGATTCAAATAGCCTCCTACTCTAACTGTGCCACCAGGCAAAAATAAGTCACAACTCGAGTAGAGCCATTTGAATTAATGGAACCCACCAAATCTCAATTGATTCAATCACCTTACTCCAGTGTGATTTAGTATACTAAGCAAGAGGATTTTGACCATAGGAAAAAACTTGAATGCCAGAAAAGTGCAGAAAGTTGGATGCAATTCTATAACTCTTCCACACCTGGCAAAATAGTGCCTCAATTGATCATTCTTGATTCAACATGAAGGTAAGCATGGCTTACCAGAATTCATATTCATGTGAAAAGTCACATCTCCAAAAGTCACATGCTGGTTTTTCAAAAACTGTCAGGAAATTCTATGAGAACCTTCCAAAACAGACTTTGAAATCCACTTTCCTGCTGTTGCTTTGCTTCTGGAGCTGTTCTTTTGTTTGTTTGTTTCATAGTAATGATGGGATAAAAACTTTCCAATTTGCAGCCTTTAATGTGAAAATGAATGCCCAGTGGAAAGCACCGCAGTGCTCCTTTCTCCCGCCAGAACAAATTAGAACAAACCCACAGTCATTGGGCCCACTTTGCAAAACATGAAAGATCCAACTTGGATTAGAAGTCCTTGAATCCACAGCCAGTATGGACACTGGAGTCTGAAAGTTGTTGTCCTAGAAACCAACTTTTCTAAGTGATGGCCATCTATTTGGAAGCACTCCTATTTTGGTTCAACCTTTCCAAAAGGAAGTTAGGTGATACCTTTATTGGTCACAGCTAAAACAAAAAATATGAGCTAAGCTTTTGATTGCAACTGCTATCTTTATCAAAGCATTGTACCGGAGATGCATTCTTGATAGTAGGTATTGTCTATCAGGCGCTGAGAATCTTTTGGTGAGATGGAAAACACCACATGATGGTATCAGGACGCAGGCTGATGTTAGAGCAGCTTCAAAGTCCCAGGTATGGTTTAACACACAAACAAACAAAGCAGCATTAGTCCTTGATCACCCCCCTCCTCCTTCCCACCCTCAATTTGGCTCTTACGTTGAATAGGACCTGACCAGCAAGTGAACAGACGATCACCCAGATGCTAGAAGTTCCACATACTTAATGCTGAGCGTCCTGGAAGGAACAATTAGATGCAATGAATATAACTCCATGCTATTTCACAAAGTGCCTTTGGAAATGATTGACCTCCAGCTTGCCCTGAGCTAGTCCAGTTCCAGGGATAGCCGCTGGTTCATTGCTTAGCACAAATGTGTTTTGAATGTCTATCTCAGTGCATGCAAGTGAAGGGCTCCGGAACGTTTATGCCTCAGTGCAAACATCTGTATCTGAATTGGAACCTCAGGCAATGCACATTAGATCTGTTTACCTAAACCTGCTTGATTTGTCTATTTTGATTGCAAAGTAAACTTTCAAGGGGTTTCACAATTTAGGAGATTTTTTTTTCTTATTGGTGCAATGGGAGGACAAAAAGAGAGGAGAAATTTTTATTCATTTGGAAAGCAGCAGACAAAAACCTGAAGAGTTTGCAAACAGTCCCTCCCTCCCTCTACCTTTGCACTAGAATACATACAAGATGCAAGGATACACAGGTATGCATATTTATTCACATATGAACAGTACACAATTAAACAGTTGTCCAAACAGCCACTACAGAATCATCTACAATCACACAGGTACATCCACCTCCCTATCCCCGCATCCCACCGCCATCCCAATGCCCCCCTTGAGTCATCCTTCCATGCAAACTGAAAAGCAAAAGGAAGAGGTCTTAGGACAACAACAGTGAAACCTGCTGACCAATCCAGTGCTTCTGTTAGAGATGCATTTAATTGCCGTAGGACTGTTCTAAATTATAAACTGTTATTTGTATAACAGGCAAACCATGGGACTGGATAAGAAAAGTTTTAATAAGATGAAAATCCCACACATTGCAATAGAAAAATGAAACATCTAAAAGGCAACAAAGATCATTTAAGATACTAACTTTGGCTGTTTTGTTTTTATCCTTCCTTTCTTGTCCATAGTAAGTAGATCAGCTGTCTCAGTGTAACAGGCCATTTCACAACCATGTATCACTCTGTATTCCCCTACAATGCCTCATTTTCTCCTTCAGTTCTCCACAGATGGCTGTCAACTTTTAAACCCACCATCCCTGTATTTTCAGATGGGAATAAAGCACCTGGTTTTGTGCTCTGAAGGCATACTATACACACAACCTAATACTTCCACTATACCACCATGACTCACACATGGCTGGGGACTTTCTATTCAGAAAGTCTACAGCATCAATTGATCTACCTTTTTTTTGTGACCCTGCATGCTATCCAAAAGGGGGGGGGGGTCCATTTATGGTAACACTAATTGCTACTGTGGAAAATATATCTTATTGGTGAGCACCATTCATCTCGTCCTTTACCATTTATTTGCTCCCACCTATGTTGTTGCTGCAGAATACTAAGGAGAGAAACAGAAATCAGAAGAGACACAGAGTTACCTCTGCTTCTTTGACTGATCTTCTTTGCTTGGTCTCATGATATATAGTCCAAAGTTACCATGCTGTACATTGCCCTGAAGCCCACTAACCAACAACAATGGGACAAATGGAGGAAGACTCATGGTTTGATGGCATCACCTTCTTGAGGAATCATAGCTGAACAAGGCACCAGGTTTGCATGCAGAAGGTCCTCTCAGACTGACAAAGCTACTTGGTTGAGTAGCAAAACACTGCAGTCTCACAAGAAAAGAAGTCCAGTTGCCAGGACTCAACTTCCAGATAACCTCACCTGGATGTCTGAGAATCTTCACAGATAAGGTCCCAAGATCTTAACCTGGGCTTTCCAAAAAGGACTAGGGAGACAAGATTGCGTAGAAAAGTCTCTTATCAGAAACCCTATAAGGTGGCTTCTAGATGGCATAGACAACACTGGGCTAGACAGCCATATAAGGAAACCATACAGATTCCTCTGTCCTTCCATACCATTCCATGCAGGAAGATCCTGGACATCCTATATGTTTAGGACTACAAATTCTAGAATCCCTTACCATAAATCTTGCTGGAAGGATGATGGGAGCCTTACATTAAAAATATCTGGAGAACCAAATGATCCCTACACATGGAGCAAAGGGTCCAAAGAAGGAAGAACAAAGTGAGGTGAAGGGATGGCTTTTTCCTGGCATTTACCATAATTTCTTGCCTTGCAGAGCACAGTGATGCTGAATTCACAGAAGGTGGTGGTAGCCTCTTTTAAAAAACTCTTTCTAATTGACTGTCAGGAAAGACCCCATAATCCAACAGACTGGGGATTTCTTTTAAATGGGTATCTGGAAAGTTGAGTCATGGCAACTGGACTTCTTTTCTTGTGAGATCGAAACATCCGTCCACCTGGATGACTGAGAATATTCACAGACATATTTTTAAATGGGTTAAAAAGAAACAAGGTGAAAGATGAAATGAACGATATTGACAATATGGTTGCTGGGTGGGATGACTGCATGCAACCTCCAGGTTCAGAGCAGATATAACTTTCTAGGATTGCTACTCACAGAAATCCTTTGGGGAAAATAAGAGAAATGTTTCCATGCTCTGGTTCAAAGGCAGGGTGTAATTCAACACCACTTGCTACAGACCAACATCTTTGAAGCATCTAATTAACCACTCTGAACAAAAGGTTGAAACAGAGAAGACCTTTGGCTTGATCCAACAATTCTGATTTTTTTTCATGTTATTAACAGTGATGCAGCATAACTGCCATTTGATTACTGGCAATATCATCCATGTCCTGCATGTAACAGAAATCTGCAGAGACATCTCCCTCCTCATTGTCCTACCAGGCAAGCTCATGTAGAATTATGCTGAGCTATAGAAGTGGTGGCGGCGTTGCTTGTTCCCATGTGCCATTGAGATGTTTTTCACTTACGGTGCCCCTTATGAATTACCAACCTCCTGTCACTTAATAGACCTGCTCAGATCTTACAGATTGACTACCATTTTGAAAATCCACCTCCTTTACTCAAACAACTCAGCTATTTTAAAGAGCTTCGGCGTTTGTTTGGAGCTAGATTATGGGGCAAGCAATGCACAGCCCTCCAAATGTGGCTCCAATCAGCAGAATGGTGGGGAACACAAGGGGTTGCAATCCAACTACATCTGGAGAAGTTGTACTTTGTCCACCCCGATTCAGATAGTTGCTTTCTCTCCAGCTTGCAAAGTTATTCCTGGCCATGCTTGCTTGGCCCTTTCATCTCCCCGATATGGTGAAGTATAAGAGAAGAAAGAATGGGCTTCTCTGAAAGACTGAGGGAACTCCTTGATGTTACCTATAATATCTTCTAAGAATAATTCAAGATTTCTTTTGTGTGTGTGTGTGCAGCTGAAGCTATAGCATTCACACCTAAGAAGGAGTTATCAGCTGCTTTGAGAGAACTCTTGAGGTTTGCAGGATGTGAAAAAGATTAAGGGACAAAAAACCCCAAGGGAGGAATCCTGTTGACCAGACTGGTGTTAATTCAATGGCACAAAGTGTTGATAAGCTGACAGGAAAACATTTGACAACTGGCTGCAAGGGGGAATGAAATGGAGTGGACATGACAGAGCAAGGAAGAGGCTGAGATGATGAAAGAATTCCAGATGGCACTATCTTGTTGTCTGGACAGGTCACTAAATGGTTCAATCAGAAAAGCTAAAAATATACCTCAAAGCTGAAATGTAGGCTGTTCACAAATGTAATGGAGAAATCAAATATATTGATGTGGCTTGAAAGGAGTGTGGACATGTCCCCACAAAACTCCAAAGTAATGGAAAGAAACCCCAAATGGATGTGGGGATTGGAGTGAGTAGAATTTACAACATAAAGTATTCAGCTCTACAACATTTGGCTGTACTTCTCCACTTGTCTCCCTATGAATAGCAAAGAACATCTGTATCTATGCATTTTTGCTTCGGATGAACATGTGCCTTGATGTGCAGAAATACGGCTCTGTGCCAGATTTAGACAAATCCAGAAGTGAACTGAATTGGCCTGATGAATATGATCTGTGGGAATTTCCAATTGAAGTTGAATAGCCTGGTTGGATTCCAGGGCAAAATGAAGTGAATTTACAAATCAGTTTGTGTAAATTAAATTGAATAGGCATTAGAGATGGGCTTTTTGCTTCGGAAGTGGTCAGCTTCCGAAATGAAAAGCCCATCTCTAATAGGCATCAGTGTGATATTTTTCTTTGGTCATTTTTCTAGGCAAATCCTTGAAGCTACTATATTCCTGCATTGAGCAGAAAGACGGACATGATGGCCTCATAGGCCCCTTCCAACTTCATTATTCTATGATTCAATATGAGCCGTGACAGGTTAACTACTGTCTTTAAGCTAAATATTGTCTCACAAGTGTCATAGACATCTGTAAGTAAACCCAAAAATGCTACAGCTGATTCGGTTTTATGTTCGAGAGTCAATGGGATGCTTACAAAAATGTCTTGGAGACAAATAGCTCTGAGCTGAATGGGGATGCCTTCGAAAGCCCCCAACTGGCCTTCAGGATCAGGAAACATGCTAACAACCCTAGTATGGAATATTATTTTCTCACTATCATAAACTAGAATGTTGAAAGAGCAATAGAGGGCTAGTCTGTGTTGTCAAAGTGAAATAATTCTGTGGGGGTGGGAGGGGTCTTAAGCATTTTTCTAGTTCAGCAGACTTTGATGCATGAGATGACATCTTGGTTTTACTTCCACTCCAGTACACTTAGTCCCATTTGTCACTGATCGATTGTTATCACTACAAAGAAAGTTTGTTTTAGGTGTCTTGTTGCTGGAAGAGTAATTAAAGTTAATGACACTGGATTTCCTGAACTCCAAGAGGTAGTAAATTTGGGAATAATCCAACTGCACCTGTTCCATGGTCATGTATTACTATAGGCATTAACTAGAGGGCCTATTTTATTTGCTCTTAAGGCAAGGATGTTTCCAGATTTTGTTACAGAGCTCTTTTGTTGGAGGTGGAAGAGGACCTAAAATTAAACTAAGATTTGGTGGAATATCTTGTCTACTCCATCCACAAAATTATTTAGGTGTCTGTGCACATATATAAAAAACTGACTCCTGCACATGGTCAGTGATGTCATGGACAAGTTGGCATGCCAAAAGCACCGCAGATGTGCTTTGATGCTTAATGGGATCAGAGACATCCTTGAAGATGCTATATGAAGGGTGGGTAATCTTAGCAGGTTTGAAGGCCTTTTTCAGCCACTAAGGAGGCAGGACAAAACGGAGGTGACAAAGAAATACATGTTCATATCTATGTTACTGTTATTTGAACTTGCAGTGGTTATTTGTAAAAGTTGGTGCAAGGTATTATTAAAGCCAAAACCCAAGATTAATTTACTTTAAAAAAACAACAACACCAGGTCCTCTTCACCCACCCTCGTGTGGGCACAACAATTAATTTTAGAAATACCGTATTTTTAAAATTTAATTTTTAGGAATGATGGAGCCCCTGCAAAAATTGTTGTGGGATATATATGGTGAGCCCACAGACCAGCTGGTTGGCATTAGGTAAAAGGGGGGGAAACCACTGTAAAAAACATTTAAAAACAAAACGAAATGAAGAACAAGATGATTATTTTTAAAAAAATTCATTCCAAATGAAACAAATTTAAAAAAACTAAAAATGCCATTTTGTCTTCAGTGTACAGAATTGGGTATACAGTATATACAAGACTTCAGTGGTGAATGGAGATTGTAGAAATTGAGCCGTCAAAATGTGGAAACTTCAATTCCCTTTTACTTGGAGTGAGGTGAAATTCAAGTGGATGTATCCCTTTGCTTTTATTTCCCTATGCATGAAAATGTAGAGTGCACAGCGAGGCTCAGAAAAAGAAGAGCTGATTGTGGTGTGCCTGGAGAAATAAACTTGCTCAGGAGTCATGCACACTTGAGAAAAGCTGAAATACTTGGCATCATCTTTTTGTTTCTTTGGAGTAGCCTGTTTCTTCACAGTAGAAGGATAAGGATGATTAAATGGCCATGAGGTTGTACAGAAAATGACCTTTTTGCTAGGTCTACAGTGAAGATGGGTCTTAAATTAGTGGTGAAGCACATGCTCGTACGTAGAAGGTCCAAGGCTCAACTCTCTAAGATGGGATGGGGAAACATTTACCCTGAATTGTTTTGAACTACCCCTCACACAATCCGTCTTACTTCTAATGATGCTGAGTAGAGATGACTGGATCTTTAGGCAGGACATCTGGAGGGCCAGAAATTCCTTATTGCTGCTCTACACTTGCACCTAAGACCAGCTCTCAGGTAGACAGCTGAAAGGACTTCTGAATTATTGGAAAAGTTGCCTTGCCACCAGCCATTGTAGACACAATGCTGAGTTAAATGGACCAATTGATACACCGAGTAAAAGCAATTTAGCAGTCCCTTAAAAGTAGCCATTTCTGAGCAACTCAGAAGTCAGTCACAGACTGCCTCTTACTTTAGTTTGTTCCTGTTTTTGTTCCTGTTGGTATTTGTTTCCTGCCCTTTGGTGAATGCCAAAATTGTACAAACAAGGAAATAACCCCAGTCATTTGAAATGTTTTTTTTAAAAAAAGATACAGTAATACATATTCCTTTCCTTCACCATGTTTGAACATCACATCTAGAAACTATCCTTCTACTTAATAAAAGGAAAAATTTTATAAGTTTCTTCTCAAACAATTTCCCCCCTAGCAATATCATTCTGTTTTGGCAAAACCATCAAAAATTTGGTGACCCCTTCCAAATTCTATCTGGTATAAACTTTCATTGTCTGTAGCTTATCTGCATGTGATGAAGTAGGCTGTGAGCTGCAGACATTTATGCAAATTATTTTTTTTATAATTTGGATGGAACCATAAAGTTATCCGTTGTTTTGCTGAACATGAAAGCAATGGAGGGTGATGAAATAATTTATAGCTCAGAGGAGCAACATTTCTAGGGGGCCATCCCAACAACCTTAAAGATATCCACCAATAATCTTCAGCTCAAATGGGAAATTAACTTCCTTTTTTTTGTCCTAGTATTCTACAGGAGCTGCATCCTGAAACAGGTTATGTGTGTATTTGGGGGGAATCGAAATATAGGAAGATCAACAGAAGCAGTAAAATTATATCCCTTCATGGCCCAGCCATTCAAAGTGCTGAAAACTTCTAAACACCACAGAATTCTTCTGATTTGCATCACTGTTTAAAGCAAGACTAAAATGATGAGTAAAAAAGAGATTATGTAATAGATAAATCTGGACTCAGTTCCAGTTCTGTCATTTTGGCCAAAGGATTTCTTAACTTTTCAGATCCCTCTAATATCTATGAGCATGGGAAAGACTAGTAAATCCTAGAGGTGTTAACTCAGCAGATGCAAGGGAACATTCACCTGTTTATAACTTGAAAGATTTTCGCACAGGTCTTCGTATAGACCAGTGGTTCCTAACGCTAGGTAGCCCAGGTGTTGTTAGACTACAATTCCCAGAAGCCTTAACCACCAGCCATGCTGGCCAGGTTTTCTGGGCACTGCAGTCCAAGCACACCTGGGTTACTAAAGGCTGGGACTCACTAGTGTAGAACAAAGATGATTCCCTTTTCCACCATAAGCTTCCAGGCCACCTCAGGGTTACTTTTCTCGTAAATGCAACAAAGGTAATGGCTTTACCACAGTGATTGGTTCACTAGTACGAGGAAGAATGCAGAGCACAGCTTCTCAAGTCTCACCAACACAAGATCTGGACTAGTACTGGAGCTGGACTTTGGCTTGGTTTATAGCATCACAGTGATTAATAATTCACAACCATTACAGAACGCCAGTTGCCTTGATGGTAGGCTTATTCATCTTCACTAGTTCAACCCTCTCCGGTATGGCTTATATTCTCTTTAAATGAGTGCTGTCCAGTTTATCACTCGGGTAGCTTTGATCAAACCCAGGAGGAGAGTTCTGCAGCACAGAACAAGATTCAATACTGTAGTAGGAATGTATCTGAGCAAAAGGAAGGCAAGGACCAAGGGCACTCTTGAATGTCATCACTAGTGCACAGGTAAAAAAAAGCCAAGATGGTTCCCCCTAGGCTCCATCCATAAACTTCAATGTTTCATCTTCACAGTGTCTGTTGGACATCCAGAAAACATGTCCTTCCTTCCCTCTCTTCCGACCATCCAGAGATGCTGTAGAAAGCTCTCTCAAAGGAGATGTCCACTGAGTCCTCCCAACACCACCTATCCTGCGCCAACCCCAGTCATCTCTCTTCTTCTGCTTTCTTCAGGGCCATCCTTAGCCACGCAACAGATTCAGCCAGGTCTCCGTATACTTCTCCACGTAAGGGACAAGGTGGCTATAAAAAGGAAGAGCTGGTGACCGAAGGGCGAAGGAGTGAGAACAAGGGAGAAAAATTCAAATCAATGGGAATGGGCAGGTGCCCAAGATGGTCGCAGCAGACCAAGTCACCTGAAAGAGAGAGGCCGAACGATATACTGGCACTGACCGGATGTGATTCTTTGGCTTGCCCTTTTGGCAGAACCAGCAAAATGCTGTCCGTCCAGGAGAAGTTTCCGCAAACAAACAAACAAAAACACCTGCCCCAGTGACCTTTCTCAACTTCTTTTCCCCCCTCATCATTACAGTCTGCAACCAGCAAAGAGGTATTGGATCAGAATATGAGGGAGAGGAAAACACGACAACACCAAGTCATTGCCCACAGGGGTGGTTTCAGCCTCTCCGGAAATGGTGGATTGCGGAGAGGAACGGGCTCCACTGGTTTCCTTCACATGTTTCCTCCCCAACAGACCCCAGTGAGGAAAGAGGAGGATGGAGGGGGATCCTAGAGGGGCCGCCCAGAGGCACTTCTGCCCTTCCCCCTCCCCCATCCCACTTCACACTGGCGAGCTTGCGGTGGATTCGCTGTAAAGGCTTTCCAAAATGTCTCCCCGCTGGATTTTCCGCAAGGCCGAGTAAAGGGCGTCCATCGTGGCGCTGTCCTTGCTGGACCAGTCGGAGAGCAAGGCACGGACGGGGTATTCCTCCTGGGTGAAGGAGTCTATGAGATCTTCCTTGTAGCCCAGCTCTCCTGCCAAATGGCGCCAGGTCTCCTCGGTGGAACTGTTCAGCAGCTTCTCTACCTCCTCTCGCTTGTTGGCTGGCAGACTGGTGTACAGATTCCCGTCTCCTTTAAGTCCTGGAGTGGGACAGATGGGAGTCGGAACAGGGAGGACAAGAAGGTTAGGAAAGAGAAACTTGGAGGCTGCTTCCAGGCTCCAGAAGAACATCTTTCTAAAAACAGGTAGGGTGACCCTGCCCTCCCCCAACTTCATCCTTCCATCAGCAGGGAAGTGCTTTTCTATGGAGGCAGACACTGGCCGGTTGATCACACCTTGATAGGAAAAGGGATTTTCATTTAAATGGAGGAGGCGACTTTTAAATTTAATCCCCTGAATTCAATGACATTCAGTGGCACACTCTTCCATTGAAAACTGGTGAAGCAGCATCCCGGCCACATGATGCAGTATTTTGTCTTAGGTACACACACCTGTGTGTGTGCAGAGCTCCACTGAGGATATGCACAGATGCTGACTTGTTTACTTCCTGTTTCAGAGGAAGCCTCACCTCAGTTCATCCGAAACAGGAAGAGGAAGGAAAGTCAGAGGGAATGTTGAATGGGAGGTAACATACAGTATTTAGAACCAAAAGAGCCCTAAATAGCAATACAGTGACCCCCTGCCTATGGCGGGGGTTAGGGACCCGACCCAACCCACGATAACTGAAAATCCGCAATATGCAGATGCAAGTCGGGCTGGGTCTGGGGGGCCTAGCTGGAGGCCCTTGTGCTTACCCCCAGCAACGAAAATAATTTCTGAGGCCTCTGACAGGCCTAGAAAGGCCCTCAGAGGCCCCAGAAATGATTTTCTACGAACTGGAAGTGACTTCTGGTAAACCAGAAGTGACTTTCAGTTCACAGGAAAGCCATATTTGGGCCTCCAGAAGGCCCGGGAAGGCCCTCACAGGCCCTTTTGTGGCAGTGTCAGTCCTGGAGTAAGTACGGGAGACCTGAAACATTAGAACAGCAATATAGTGGGACCGCGATATAGTGGGACCGCAGTATACGAACCGCAAACGGGCAAGGGACCACTGTAAAACCAGTTTTAGCCATGGGGAAAAATTAACTATGTAGTATATTTTCCCCAAATTTTCTGCCCATAGGAAAAAATATTGTATTCATTAGAATGACTCCTGTTTATATGTATACTGTACATATATAGCTTAGCTGGCTGTATTGCTTAGTGGTTTAAGTATCTGGCCACAGAGCCAGAGGTTGGGAGTTCAATCCCCCACTATGTCTCCTGAAACTACAGCCAACCTATGTCACCTTGGGCAAGCTCCACAGTCCTTGGGCACCCCCAGAAGAAAGGAATGGTGAAACACTAAGTATTATTTACCTAGAAAACCCTGAAAAGGATGACTATAAGTCAGAATTGATGACATGTCACTGTCCTTGTTCTAGACAACCAAATAACATTGTGATCTTAGTATGTTTAG
Source organism: Phrynocephalus versicolor (assembly GCA_023846285.1). Classification (NCBI taxonomy): domain Eukaryota; kingdom Metazoa; phylum Chordata; class Lepidosauria; order Squamata; family Agamidae; genus Phrynocephalus; species Phrynocephalus versicolor. The sequence continues at coordinate 13,352,250 of JAHTLZ010000111.1, read as the reverse complement.
AACCATGGGTGGATCTTTTCAAAATACTGTATTATTTCACACCCAAGATTTTCTATTCATGCTCAAGTAATTATGAAATGGACATATATATAGGAGCTATCCAATAATATGATAATAACTTTTAATTACAATAGTTTTACCACTTGGAAACCAAGAAATTATTCCTGAAGCTGTAGATTTGATGCTGGGCATATAAGAACCTTGCCACGAGTGAGGCTGGCTTGGGGTTTAGGGGACCAAGTCCAAGATATGTGGCACCCCCAATGTTCCTTATCCTTGGGCTAGGAAGTCCATGGTGAGACAGGATGAGAAGGCTGTCCTCCTCTCACCATTTTTTTCACCATTCACTGGCTTACCTCATTTGTACAGCTTGGAAAAGTTACTTTTTTGAGTACAGCTCCCCAAATGTCAAAACCAATAAGTTCATCAGCCTTGTTAGCTAAGGTGGTTTTTTTTTTTTTTTGAGAACTGTATTCTGAGCACACAAGCTTTATAGACAATAACCTGTCCTCATTTGCTCTCCATCTGTGCCAAACTGTAAACTGGTTTTTTACAGGCTGATCTACAAGACAGGACAAGAGACAGGTGGGATTTAGTACACTGGAACTAAATCCCACCCAACTACTTGCTATATTTCTATGTTGCATAGCCAGAGATTGGAGAAGTTACTCTTTCAGCTCCTTGGCTGTAATCCCCCAAAGTAATATTTCTGGGCATCACATGTACCTCCCCTTCTTTTCTGACCCCGAATCTTCCCTTGCCCTCCTTCCCCCTTGCAACATCCGACCACTTCATCCTCTTGCCTTGCATGGATGCTGTCTGTGTCTGCGGCTGTTGGTCATGGAGGCTCTGGCTGTCGACAGAGATGCCGCTGTCGCTGTGGAGTTTCTCCCCTTCCGGTGAAGGTGTCTGGTTGACGGGGCGGTTGTTGGCCTCCTGCTTGTTCTGCTTGCAGCTGTTCCACCTGGAGGTGAAAGCACTTCACAGCTGAGCCCAAGATGCCTTGCCCACACAAACATACACGCAAAGAAAGCACAACTAATGATGGTGGAATCCCTCCCCCAGATCATGAGGCAGTGGCTAAAAACTGCTGATAGCTCATTGGCTTAGGTCCCTGGCTACAGAGCCAGAGGTTGGGAGTTCAGTCCCCCACTGTGCCTGGCTCAGTGATCCATAGGGTCCCTTCTGGTTGTTGTTGTTGTTGTTGTTCATAATCATAATCATAATCTCTGCCAATACTATTAGTTCCAGCTGCGTGGCAGGAGTTAACAGAACATGATTGTCCATAGCCATGAACTGCTTCCGGGACTTGAGCTCCAGATTTTGCCTTGAGGTTAACTCCTGCTCTGCCATTCCATTAGACTATTCCAGCGATGTGGAGAGGAGTTTTTCTCTTTCTTTTTTTTTCTTTTTGCTGCTTGGGTAACAGTTTTAACCTCCATATTAATCTACCCAGGCCTTTGTGCTCTAAAGAGGCCACTTTAGCTTTGCATGCAGTGTGGAAACAACATGGCTTCTATACAGAGCACGATACCATAGTCTCTCAAGACTGAAGGATGCCTATATTATATATTATACTATCTCTGCAGGAAAGCTTCAGGATTCTGTAGCCTCAGAAGAAAAAATGTTTGATCTTAGGAAGAGCACTCTGGGTGCCAAGAGATAAAAAAAGCATCCAGCTAAACTCAGACCTTGTTGGACCAAGTTGTTCCTTAGGGGTTAATCTTTGAATTGAACTCTGTGGGTTCAATTTTTCCTGAAATCAGAACTAGACACTGAACAGGATCAGCCTTTGTAATCATCCACTGTTTCCTCACCAAAGTTAAATTTTTGGACTGATACGTCTCCAGCCAACCTGGCTACAGCAGGTAGTGTTCTTTACCTCTTGAAAGCAATGTATGCCACCAGCCCCACCACCACCGCTGCCAAAATGGAGCAATAAACAGGGATGAGGTTGTCAGCTGTGCCGCTTCGGACCACTGGCTGGGAAGTGGTTGTGACACAGTCCACGGTGCCCTTCACATCATCGCTATTTGGATCGATTGTGACGGGGAAGGGGCTTTCAGGACTTCCTGGGTGAAAATCTGCAAAACGAACAAAGTAAAGCAGGAGTATAAGGGGGGACAACTAAATAATATGATTGACACATGAATAGACTGTAAAAGGAAAATGCTATCTGTGTATCCTATAACAACCTTGCATTTAATCTACATTTTGCAAATATTGCTGATTTTGTTTTCTGAATCCTCAGCTGGAAGACGGCATGGCTCTGTTTCAATGTCTGAGATCTTAGGCATGCAATTGTAAAAGATGCGTGCGTCTGAATGGATAATATAACAGGAAGAGGTATACATTTGCTGTCATGTGTGACGACCCTGATTATATATAGCCCCGAAATTCTGGTTTTAATTTAACATTTTATAGGTTTGCCATAAAGAACTATATAATCACCCTCTAGCTTCAGAGGGATCCAGATTTGATTTGTTTTCATTAGTGATTAAGAACAAGCAATATGTGGCGTTCTAGATGTTCCTTAGGGATCCTGGGAGTTATAGTCCAATACCATTTGGAGAGCTACAAGTACTTCTCTGCCCTCAACCTAAACTGCTTCTCACAGCTCAAGTTCTTAGCAAGGTCTTTGCTAAGAGTCAAACTGACGGAACTGTGTCAGGAGGATCAGGAAGATAAGCAAAGCAACGGTACCACGTTCAGCATCTGTGGCTGTAGTGCTGGCATTGGAATCCGTCTGAGTTCTAGTTGGCGATGTGGTCCACCTTGGATGAAGAGCTGCCAAAAGAACACAGGAGAACTTACTAAGAGAGAAAAAGAAATCTTTAAGCAGCTAAGCAAGGATCTCAACACGCGAGATCTAGGAATCTGCCCAAGTGAACATTACGAGCTTTAGAATAAACGTTTGCATTTGTCACTTTGAAATAGGTTTTCCTTCAGCACAGCTGTTGCCCAGATCTCAACTAGAATCTGGGATACAGTTAGCACGTCATTAGAAGAAGAAAATGTGTGCGCTGTCTCCGCCACTGCAGTTATCTCCCAGGGGTTGTATCTGAACATCCACTCTGCAAACAAAGCAGTGCATTGCCCAACTCCTGATGAAGGACCACAAAGCAAAGCAAGGCCGCGGTCACACCAGCATTCTCTGCGTATATAAATTTCATGCATTTTTTTTTCAGGCAGTCATGTGATTTTTAATGTGCAGTTAGTGTCCTCTCATCTGTGTCGTATTTTCCTAAACTGGTTCCGTTTCTACCTGTCTACTTCGCATTTTTCCCTTCTTTCCTGCTCTATTTCCCAAGCCTCCGTTGCCGAAAAAGGGGAAGAACAGTTTTTACTGCGTATTTTCGGTGTCCTGTCATGGTTACAGAAGCAAATAAGTAAGCATTTTTTGAGCGAAGTTTCTAAATCCAGCCCCTGGTGGTGGTTATTGAAACTTCGCTGAAACTGCTGTTCAAGGGGCGTGGTTGACCGGGGCTCAAATTTACTTCCCTTCGCGGTTAGGACACAGTCTTTTTCTGCGCAGTTCGCTGAAGGGAAACTACGGAGAAAATGCTGGTATGACCACGGCCCAAGTTGATTAACAGCTATAAGGGACCAGAAGAATTTAGCACGGGGTGGAGGCTATAATCAGATGGCTTTTAACGCTTGAGGTGTTGCCACTTCTCCCAATCAGCTCTCCGTACCATCTACTTTGCCCCATTATTTGCTTCGGGGGGTCTTTTAAAAGCCCTGTTCAGGCATTCAGTAGAAGGGCTGATTATAACCCATAAATAGATGCAGCAAGCAAGTCATGCCTCTCTGGCCTAGCTCTTGCATTTGGACAGCTCAATGGGACATCTTTCCCCTCCACTGCCTTGTGCAACCTCTTTGGAAGCCCACAGTTCTTTCTTCCTGACAGTCCCCAGCAGCTGCTCACTTGTGATTTTTTTTTTCTTTCCCGCTTCAGAAAATGAAAAAGAACAAGCATTTGGCCCAAAGTCCTGAGTCCGACTCTTTTTTGCCCACGCAAATATTACGACTCGCTTCACAGTAAATGTATGCATTACTCAATTTGAATTGGTTTTTCGTCCAGCACAGCTGAACTAAGGAGGCCCCCACCCAGAGCGGGCCTTATTCTTCCCTCACACATCTTGCCACTCCTTTAAAGTTTCCCATCTTAACTGCTGACCTGACCCATCTCTGCTTAATTTTATGGAATTTGGCACTGCCTAAGGGAACAGCTGTTCTTTCTGTTCTGCAGCCGGTATAATCTTCGACCTTTCTCCCCCCCCCCACCTGGAGCCCAGTTACCTCACAGCCATGCTTACTCATTGTCAGGGGATCCTGTGCAGTGATTATATTTACTCTACCTGTCAGTGATGGATTTCCTGTGGTTTCAGGTTGTTGAAGTGTCCACACATACCTTTCAATTCCATCCATTTTTTACACTTCTTTAAGCCCACACTGAAAATTCTACAGCTTATTTACTAGAGAGATCTCCTTCCATCCTTTACTATATTACCATTGTCCATTTTCCCACAAAAATTGCAATATTCAGGACAACTGGGACTCAGAGAACTCCGATAAATACCCCCAGGAACTCCGAGTGAAACAAAGCAGATGCTTAGATTCAGCTAGGCCTGTAGACTGATGGGAGGCAAGGACCTACAACCCAAACTATACAAAGCATCAGCTTCAAATTGGAAGCACAGTTTCCTTAGGAGGGAAAAGAAAATCTGATTATCCCTTGTGTTGCAAATTAGGTTGATTTTGTTTAATAATTGGTCATCCAGAGGTACATAAAGAAATTCACTTACAAGCTGATTGTGCAGACATATGTAAAAGCTTTGAAGGAATGCTTCTTTGAAGGGAAAACATCTCATCAGCCTAAGATCTTACATACTTTGGACCACAGCTCCTACTCTAGTAGGGGTCCTATTTTAGACTTGCAGATCCCTCTGGACTACTTCTCCTCCCTACTATTGCTGTCTGTTCCTCTCCAAGGCTAGCAGGAGTAAGGAGGAGGAGTGACAGCCTTTGCTTGCCTTGCCTTTTGGTTCTGGACAGTTGGTGTGGATCAGACCAAGACAAAGAGATGCTATAAAACAAACAAATAAATAAATGCATGGCTTCCAGCAGAGTGAGCTACAGTTAAAGGATGGAAGAAGATGAGGTTGTTTTTGTTTTCTTTCTTTCTTTCTTTCTTTCTTTCTTTCTTTCTTTCTTTCTTTCTTTCTTTCTTTCTTTCTTTCTTTCTTTCTTTCTTTCTTT
>JAHTLZ010000111.1:13309301-13326845 GCA_023846285.1 Phrynocephalus versicolor | reverse complement strand
TATCTATCTATCTATCTATCTATCTATCTATCTATCTATCTATCTATTTGTATACCGCAAACTGATTTTCCTCAGATGGAAACTCTGGGTGGTTATACTTTATTTGTACATGAATTTATAGAATTGTGGAACACCCATAACTTATTCTGGCTTATTCTGTCCATAAACTTTTGGAAGTGTTGCTCATTTGCAAGCAATTTGGTTTGGAACTTGCAACTCAGTTCTGGAAAAGCTTATTCTGGTCTCCTCACTTCCCCAGTAGGGCAAGTAACTCTTGCTTAAGCTCAGCATGCAGGCAGACCAAGCAAAGAGGGACAGAGAGACATTGAAGGATAAAAAGAATTCTGAGGGATGCATTATGCAAGAAGTAATCTTCCCAAATAAGTGTCCAACCAATTCAGCCTACTTTCTAGAGTTGATAGATAGCTTGTGCTTCTTATGGTTATTTCCCTTTAAACATGGTTTATTGTATCTCAGAACAGGATGCCTTCAAGTGAAGAACTGCTTACCACAAAAGGGAGCACATTACCATTCGTTTACATTATTTCTTCTACAATCCTCTAAAGCCAGGTCATTCTATCCTACCTAGGGTGAAACTTCCTGGACCCAGCTCTCTCCTGGTATTCCCAAGTTGCAGCGATGTCCAGGTCAGCTGTTAATCAAATGAGGCTCATTGCCTGTCTCCGCCCTTTCCTAAGTAGAGGAACCCTCAGGATATTGATGCATGCATTGGTGATCTCCAGAACGGACTAATCAACACTCTCTATGTGGGGCTTCACTTCAGGTTGAATGGGAGACTCCAGCGGGTCCAGAATGTGGTGGCCAGGCTGGTCATTTGACCACATCTCTCCAGTCCTGCCTCACTTGCACTGGCTTCTAGATCCCAGGTCAAGTTCAAGGCATTGCCCTTCATAATTTGGGAATTGGGACCATGTCATATTTTGGAGCATCGCATCTCTGCCTTAAGTCATCTATCTAGATCCTCTCAGGCTATGCTCCTCTGGGTGTCTATGCCAAAGGAGGCCAGGGAATCTTCTGCAAGATATTAGGACTTCTTGGCAATGGCACCATTCTTGACGAATCACCTCCCAGTGGAGTTACACCTGGCCTTCTCCCCTCTTGTTTCAAGAGGCTGTTGAAGATGCTTCTCTTTTGAGCGGTATTTGAAGGCAGCCTCTTTTGAATTCATCCATCCGGCTCGATTGCTCTAATTATTAACACATTGGTGTTTTAATTTTTTTCCTTATGGCTTTAGCTGACTTGATCTGTTTGTGTGACACACACACTCCAAACAGTGCTGTGCACTAATGGAGTGGTATACTGGCATTATAAATAAATAAAAGCAAATAGAGCAGTGGTTCCTCATCTTGCGTCCCCAGATGTTTTTAGACTTAAACTCCCAAAAGTCTTCACCACTAGCTGTGCTGGCTAGGATTTTGAGGAGTTGTAGTCCAAGGCCATCTAGGGACCCAAAGTTGGGAATCGGGGCTTTTAAGTGATACATTTTGTTATAGATTATGCTGGTTTGTCAGCTCAGTGAGTTGGGTACCTGGTTCTGAACCCAGAGATGAGGAGTTCCATTCTTGAATGTGCTTCACACTTCCAGGGTTACAATCCTTATCTCCCCCCACCCTTAATCATTTGAACACTTTATTCATGCAAAATTTCAAACTTTGTCATGTGTAGCCTTGGGAAAGCAGCATAGTCCTGGGGCACCCCAGAAGAAATGAATGGCAAACCACTTCTACATACTCTTTCCCTAGAAAACCCTGGAAAGGGTGGCCATAACGTGGAATTGACCTGATAGCATATACTCTCCCATTTCCCTACTATAGATTATATTGCAGTGAATTTTAAGGGGAAAAGAATCAGTACCAGGGAAGATCCGAGCCACACGAGAGGGAAAAGCCACAGATTATCAAATCCAACAAAATTAAGTCATCTTCTCCAACCCAGCATCCTCCAGATGTTTTGGACTAGCTCTCATCCTTCCTGTCCAGGGTTAATGGGCAGTCCCACACATCTGGAGAACCTTGAGTTGGACCAAACTCAGCTACATCCTTTCCACTGGAGAGCAGTCCTCCTGCATCCAAATGCAATTTGTCATTTATGTTGTCTTCAGCATCCCCACATACTCCACATAGCAATACTTTCATTATGAAGAAAAAAAGGTATAATTTCATTCACAACCTTTGGAGTATCCTTGGATGAAGTTTGCAGGGCTACAGCACAGGATCGCCTATGTTCCCTTAAAGATCCAGTCCTGGAAGTTCCTACTTGAGAAAGCCCCACTGAATATTGTGGGGATTATTTCCAAGTAAACATATACAGTACAAGGTTACCTTGCATGGTTGGTTCAATAACATCATCATCATCTCCTCTGAAAACTACTTGCTTCTTGATCTTTTTTCCTTTGGATGACTTTGTTCACACACTGATCTTTCTATTCCCCCCCACCCCCGCAACTGCTTAGCCTCCATCCTGATAAAGACTGCTGTGAAGTATTTAAGAGTTTGTTCACTTTTTGGCAGCACCTTGGTTAGTCTTCATAACAGCACCACCTGATCGGATATTTCTTCTTCAAGTGCCATGTCCTCGTAGAACGTTGGCAACCAGTAACAGGATCTGGGTTTTATCCAAAGTTTTTCTAAATAGTGAAGCTGTGCTTACTGTGAACCATTGGCTTAAATTCTTAAACCAGGATGTTTTTCTATGCCCTGGGCCATGTTTCCCATCATATTTTTTCCTTGAAGGATAACCTGCAGCAGATGGTATTTGGTTTTGCGTATTATGTGACCAAAATATTGTACAGCAGACCCTCATATAACAAATGTTTGTATAACATTAAATCTGTACAACATAAAAAATTCCAGAGATAGGGAACATTTGCTTAACAGAATTGTCTATGGGGAGAATCCATACAACATAAAAATGGTTGCGATGAGGGACTACTCTGTTTTCAATGCATTTCTGTGGGAAATTTGTATAAAGGAAAATTTGCTTAGCATAATTTCATTTGGAATGAATTAATTCCTTTATACACGGTACCACTGTAATTTTCTTCTCTTTATGGCATTGAGAATGACTAGCCTTTTATTCATACTATGTAATATGGCCACATTAGTGACTTTCGGATCTTTGGGGAATTTTTTCCCTATATGGACAAAGTTGCCTTTTGCTTTCTAGGTTCTCCCCTGCCCCCCCCAAAAAAAAACCCTTTTCATTGGTTTACCTTCATAAAGGGGAACATGTGAGATTCACATATTTTTCCCACTTACATTTCTGTTAGTTAGCGGATTCTCTCTGCAGCAACGAGAACCTAAGCCAAAGGCTTCTCTGTAGCAACACAGCCCTGCTAAATGCTTAGGAGCCCAGTTACACAGATGCACAAGGAGGGACATCCCCAAGGGACTTGTGCTCAGGAACATAAAACAGAAGCACAAGTGTTTATGCCCACCACCACACACAGGCAGCTTAGCAAAGCCAGAAGCACATCCCCACCCTGCGGTAGTTTCCATGTGGCAGATCAATCATAAATCTGCCTACAGGAAGAGATCCCAGATGATACAGGAAATATCTCCATCCACAACAATCCTGGAACTTGAGGTTGCAGTAAGGTGGAGGGAATGCGATCCCCCGCCCGCGACCCCAGCTCCGCCACCATCCCAAACACAAGCCAGGTGTGTGTGGTAATCAACAATGAAGTTAGCCATGGGCTTAGGTACGCATGGCTTGTTGCACATGGCTTTGTCTGCAGATTCACTTTCACCTCTACACACTCCTCCTGAAGAGGGCTTCTGGCAACCTCATCTAGCAGTCCTCCTAAATAACCCAGTTCCTGTATGTGGATTTCCTTTGCCAGATCAGAACACAAAGGAGACATCAGTGCTAGAATCCTTGCGCACCAGTGCATGTGAAACTGGACAGTGCAGAAACAGGCCTGAACACGAAAAAAAATATAAGTGGCATGCTGGCTGGGGTAATCCAGGAATTATAGTCCCTCAAAAGTAATGCCTGCGGAGTCTTATCTGTATAGCATTGGCTATCATCTTGTTGATGATTTATATGATTCTCACCCCATTAGAAGGTATGTGAATGGTCATCCTGGCCCTTGTTGGCCCTTAAGAAGACTGGCACTTTTGATAGTTAGAGGCAATTCACCAAGTCAACTATGCAATTCAAATTATGAATAAATCACCAGTAGATTAATGGTAGAGATGGGCATTTCATTTCGGAAGGGGACTGGTTCCAAAACAAAACATGCCAGCACAGCTGGCTCTCAGAACCCAGTCCCACCATCTGGAACAAAATGAACCACTGTCTTATCTTGCTGTATCTTATGCTGGGCGAAATTCCAATCAGGAAGCAACTTCCAATGCATCATCTGTCCCTCTCCCTGGCGCTGGCCAGTTAAACAGGGAGGCAGGATGATGCATGTCCTTACACAGCTCCTGATTGGCCAGCACCACAGAGAAGCAAAGATGACATTGAAGTCTGCTTCCTTGTTGGAGCTCAGCTCCATGCGGGCACAGAGCATGGTAAGTGATTGGCTGCTTGCGTGTCAGAGGCTTCTGAACACCACCTGGGCTTGTGAAGGTCATTTCAGTACCAGTACATTCCAAAACGAACTGCCCATCCCTAATCATTAACTATGGCCTTGCTGGTAGAGTTGTGAAGTGGTTCTGATTTGTCTGGGGATTGTCTGGAGATTGATGAAATGGCTGCCTGAGAGGGGGTACTTTACGTGTGTATAACTCCAATGTCTGAAACCGAATCATTAACACACTTGGAGGGATTGTAGCAGTTCATGGCTTCCGTGCAAATCTGGTGCCTCTAAGTGACTCTGAGCCAATTTTATAGGGTTTTAAAATAAAAAATGAATTTACAAATTTATTTGCTGATTTGTCAGAAAAAATGTGAATTCGTCTCCATCTCTAATCTCAGTTATGGATGTTTGTTTGTTGTTTGTTTGTTTGGTTGGTTTCCTACTAACCTACTGAAAATAATGTTCAGGTCAGAAAACAACAAAATACAAGATTTAAAATCTGAATTTAAAATATTTAAACATTAAATAAAAGCACATCCAGTCACCAAAACAGGAGATACAGATATGCACACAATAAGCAAGACACAAACACATATTTGTGCTCCATACACAGACATACAAACTTTGGGTTAGATCACAGCAAATGATAAAGGTTGTGAGTACAGGAAGGTACATCAAACACACATAAGGTATATCAAACACACACTTGAAATATGGTGCTGGAGGAATGCTTTACAGATGCCAGATATGGCCAAAATGACAGACAACTGGATGTCAGATCGAATCAAGCCTGAACGCTGCCCTGAAACAAAAAGGACATAACTGAGGCTGTTGTACTTTGCACATATCACGACGAGAAAAGAAGACTCACTGGTAAAGATAATAATGCAGGGAAAAGTTAATGGCAACAGGAGAAGAGGAAGGTCAAGTGACAGATTTACTCAGTAGAGGAAGCTACAGCCTTTAGTTTGCAAGACCTGACCAAGGCTGTTAATGGTAAAACATTGTGCAGACCCCTAATTCATACCGGTAATATAACTTGATAGCACACAACAAGAAGTGCAAACGTGGAATTGTCCAAGTCTACGCAAACCTAACAGAAACCATAGGAATATTGCTCCCTGTTTTATGAGACATACATTTCTGTGTTAAGAAATTCAAGAGCAGGATTAGGGCAGGGCAAAGGAGAAGATACTGGGGATACCTTGAGACACTCTTTTCAGATACAGCTGATGGTCCTGGTTTTCGTGTTTTGGGAACTGACTCATCTGAAAGTTGGTTTTGCCTCTCTGCTTGTTTCTCTTTATTGATTTCACTGCTCTCCGGAGTCAGCTTTCAGCTCAAATCCCCCAGCGGCTGCTGCCATCTTGGTGGATGTTTTTTTTAAAAAAAATATATGTTCCTGCCAGCACCACAGAAATAATGAAAAGGAGGCAGGGAGGGAGGGAGGGCTGAGTATGTCATATGCAGGATGGAGGTGAATCCCCCACCTCTAAGCAAGAGTCCTCTCAGAGTCCCGAGCTTTTCATATGTGTTTGGGACATGCTGAGCATTGCAAGATTTCAATAAGATAAATAAATAAATAAATGCACCGTAGCTTTGCCCTCCTTTTTTTAGCTCCTGCCCTGCCAAATGCCAATACAGCAACTCTTCCAAGGTCAGATTATGAGCCTGGTATCCGACACCCAACATCTCTGCTGCCATTCTCTGCAGAGGTTAAGTAGCAGCCATTGATTTTGCACGGGAAGCGTGTTTTTAGTTATTTTTAACCAGCGCTGCAAGGAGCAGACATGAACAAAGGTCTCCCCCACCAAGCCTTCTTGATTGCCAAGCAAGTATGTTTTTTGAAGGTTTGGGAACCTTGCTCTGTCTTGTGTGAACACATAGCAGCAGCTGCCTTCTTTTATAGCATAGCAAAATTCATTCATATATTCATTGCCAAGGAAATTCTCATCCGGCATTGCGAACATGCATAGCAGATAAAATGCGTTCAGTTCCTCAGCTTGCAGGCTTAGCCACAACTCTGTAATCTGGGAGGAGGCGGCTGGTGTACTAGCGTGGGATGAGCAATTCCATTCTAGTCATATCAAAAAACAGGCCACTGAAATGAAGTTGCTATCACTTGCAAATAGTTAATCTGCAGCTGTGTCCTGAGAGGCAGCAATGGCAGGCACTGTTTTCTGTAACTTGTATAAATGGCACCTGCAAAACGTCTGTGTTCCCCATGTGAAGTCACAAACAACCCATCCAGTGCTTCACACTCCATGCAACACAGCAGCAACATTCATTGTTTAGCTATGCAATTTTGACAACGTAAGCCTTCAGTTCAAAAATGATTGTCACAAACGTGGAAAGTTTTGTTGAGATCAACAGAAACATTTGCAGTTTCTCACATTCAGGCATGACAAAGGTAAGGATTTACATTCCAGCCCACCGCCACCCTGAGTTCAGAGCATGTTTATTAGAATTATTTTCTCAGGCAGTGATGGGGTATCTCAACTATTAAAAACATCAGAGATATCAAAGATACCATAAATCCGAACAGCACATTTATTTTGAGCCAACACAACACTTTTAACTGAAGGTGCATTGATTAACCCTCAAAGCAAAGCAAAGTGTTCTACTTCTACACTGCCCCATCACACTTAAAGCACTTTCTGGGCAGTTTAAAATTTAATTATGCAGGCTACAAATCCCCCCCCCCCCCCGCCGTGAGCTGGGTACTCATTTTACCAAAGGTGGAAGGCTGGAAGGCTGAGTCAACCATGGCTACCTGGGACTGAACCCCAGCTTGTGAGCACAGTACTGATATGCATTATCCTTCGAACTGTTTAACATACCCAATTACTGTATATACTCGAATATAAGCCTAGTTTTTCAGCCCTAATTTTGGGCTGAAAAAAGGAGCCCTCGGCTTATATGCAGGTCAATACTTTTAGCCACTGAGGCAAGTTCTTGGGTCGGTGGCTAAAAGTCATTTTAAAAATTGTGTGCCGCTTTTCATGACCCCACTCTGCATCACAGGGGAGTCTAGGGTGGGAAATGCAGCAGGGCCTGGCAAGTGCTTGGGTCAGTGGCTAAAAGTCATTTTAAACATCACACACCACTCCCCCAGCTTACAAAGGAGGAGCTGCCAGGCCCTGCTGCATTTCCCACCCTAGGCTTATACTCAAGTCAATACGTTTCCCTAGTTTTGGGGGGTTAAATTAGGGGCCTCGACTTATGCTCGGGTTGACTTATACTCAAGTATATATGGTATGTGCTCATATAAGAGACAGCCAGGAAAATATGCATAGTATTCTATAATACGATTTGGCCAAAAAATGCAGAAAGCATGACCAACCAATTTCCCCATCCTTCTTACTTACTGTCCAGACATGGTTCACAGACGGTTTGGTTTAACCCACAGGGGTGGACAACCCCTTCCCCAAGGTTACAAGCTTTGCAGCATTCCCCACTGACGGTGTACATCTCAGTGGGACAGCTCTCCCTGGCCCACACTGAGCCCTGTGGGGAAAAGATAAGAGAAAGAGTAATTAACTGAAGCTCTCCTCTGTTTACATCAGAAGTGACTACAGTGCAAACTAGTGGAAACTATATCCCTGTGATTAGCCCATTTCTCTCCTATAACACCATTTCTTCAGAGACACATTCCACTGCAATCAAAGTCACAAAATGAACTCCGTGTTTACCTTTCACTAACCGGTCACAAAATAAGTTATGTTAAATGCAAGATGTTGAGGCAAGGAAATGTGCATGCTGTGACAAACAGACATCTTTCACCACAAGATGGAACCCCTTCTAAATACATGTGAAATAAGAATGTAATTTGTTTTCAGACAATGAGCAGAAATGAACCAAACTTGAGGTCTTTCACCCATTCCGAAGAGTTGTTGGCCATCGAGAGAGTATAGTAAAATCCCCATGGATGTTTTGCTTTCCATTCTTGAATTTAAAAAATTGTTAAGCAAAGACACCCAGCAATCAGAATGTGAAAATCAAAGAGACGTGAGTTGCTGATGCCAAAGAAGAAAATGGACAGTGGGTGAGCTCCACAATAAAGCCCAAGTTCTGCCATGGAAACTCCAACCATGCAGGCATCATAGAATCATAGAGTTGGAAAAGACCTCAAGGGCCACCCAGTCCAACCCCCTGCCATGCAGGAATCCCCATCAAAGTACCCCCAACAGATGGCCATCCAGCCTCTGCTTAAAAACCTCCAAAGAAGGAGACTCCATCACACTCGGTGGCAACATATTCCACTGCTGAACAGCTCTAACCATCAGGAAGTTCTTCCTAATGTTCAAATGGAATTTCTTTTCCTGTAGTTTGAAACCATTGCCCTGAGTCCTAGTCTCTGAAGCCATGGAAAACAAGCCAAACCCCTCTTTGATATGACATCCTTTCAAATATTTAAACATGACTGTCATAATCCCTCTCAATCTTTTTTTTGTAAGACTAAACATTTCCAGATCCCTAAGCCACTCCTCATAAGAAATGTGTTCCAGACCTTTAATCATACTGGTTGCCCTCCTCTGGATCCGCTCAAAGTTGTCAACATCCTTTTAAAATTGAGGAGCGCAGAACTGGATGCAGTAGTCCAGGTGGGGTCTGACTAGAGCAGAACAGAGTGGTACTATCACCTGCCTTGTTCTAGAAACTATGCTCTGTTGATGTAACCAAGAATCGCATTGGCTTTCTTGGCCACCGTGTCATACTGCTGATTCATGTTGAATTTGTAGTATACACAGACTCCCAGATCCCTTTCACAGGTACTATTCTCCAGCCAGGTGTCTCCCATCCTATATCCATGCAATTCATTTTTTCTGCCTAGATACAGGACACTACATTTCTCTCTGTTGAAATTCATTCCATTTACTTTGGCCCAGCACTCTAATCTGTCAAGATCATTTTGGATTTTTATCCTATCCTCTAGGGCAGTGGTGGCCAAACTTCGGTCCTCCAGAAGTTTTGGACCAAAACTCCCACAGTTCTTTGTTATTGGCAATACAGGCTTGGAATTCTGGGAGTTGTGATCCAAAACATCTAGAGGGCCGAAGTTTGGCCACTACTGCTTTAGGGAATTAGCTACCCCTCCCAATTTGGTATCATCTGCAAATTTAATCAGTGTACTCTCTATTCCTTCCTCCAAGTCATTAATAAAGATGTTGAATAGCACCAGACCCAAAACAAAACCCTCAGAAGTCTTAGTTTTTTGGAATATAACAAGGAATGCTTACCTGGAGGTCACGACACATTACATAACTGCTTCCAGTTGCCTTACCAGTCATTTTGTGTAAGTGTAGCATGATGTGAAAGGCAGCCAGGATCCACATTCTATCTAGCTTAGTTAATTAGTTTACTATTCTAGGATCAAGTGAATGTGTGACTGAGAATGAATGAACTTTCTTTGGTATGAACTTTAATTGACTGGTCAGGTTTATCTTCCCTGTTTTTCCTTTTCCTTCCTCTTTGTGGTGGTACAAATCCTACTGCCTGTTGGCTTTTGCACAAATGGTAGAAGGGTGCCAAAAGGAAGAAAAAATGCTTGTTCATTGTGCCTCTCCTCTCAAAATCTGTCACTGTGTAGCCCCATCCCCAACCCAAGTCAATCCATCTGTGGGGCCTCCTCCCACTGAGAGTACTGGAAATGTACACCATGAATCTTAACAAGGATTAGGTTGGATTGCACCAGAAGAGCACAAGGTAGGTTAGTATCTTATTTGGCCACAGACTGGGTTGCACATCCTCGGTGATAAGCATATCCTTTAGTTTGACCCCGAATAAGCGTATTTGTACACGACCCCTAAACTCTGCCGCAAATGGCTCCCGGCTCCGGAGCTTAAAATTGTTTCCCCACCAGCTCCGGAGTTTACAGAAAATTAAGTGCGACCACGCCCACCTAAGCACATCCCAGTGCACTTTTCAGGTACCTGCTCTCCGGGGGTGAAAAATCCCAGATCTGGATGTAACCTAGAGTGCCGGGCTCTCCTCGCTTCTGTTTGTTGTTGTTTTTCCCTCCCGCCCCTTTAAGAGAAGGAATTAGGACGACGACGGGGCTCGGGGCGGCTTGGACCGACAGACAGAGGTGAGCCTGCATTCTTTTGTCCCTTTTTTTCTCCCTCCCCTCACGCAGACAGGAGTAAGGAAGTGCGGAGGGGTGGGGACACAGGAAGAGCAACGAACCCCCAAGATCTCTGGTCCGAATTTAAGTGGCCAGCGGATCTTAGGGGTCGTGTGAAAAGGCCCTCTATGAATCATAGTTAATACAGAGACAACTGACAGACACAGTGACTAGAAGCCGGTGAGAGGGAGCACGCGTAGTCCTATCAGGAAAGCAAGTGTGAACCTTATCTTCTGTGAAATGGATGTTTTGGGCTCATGGAAGCTTTTAATTGAATAAGATAGATGTTTTCTTCAGCACACCAAAAGTTGAGCAGTAATCCATGAGTCAGTTGATTCATGCACAGTTTTAAGGAATTCCTTAAGCCTAACCTGTAAGGCTTGATCTGCAAGCTCAGCTAGCAGGCTAAATCAGTGGTTCCCAACCTTCCTAATGCCGCGACCCTTTAATGCAGTTCCTCATGCTGTGGTGACCCCTTGCCCTGCTTGGAAGAGGCCACAAGCCCCCTTTGGCGGGCCATTGCCACAGGTGCCATAGAGAACTTCCCTCTACAGGCACCCTCAGCCAATCACAGCCTCTGGTGCCATTGACTAACATCCCCTCCAACCTATCAAGCTGTAACTCACTCTTTCCCCCCTTCTTCCCCCTCCTTCAGACTCAAGCCGTTTATGCCTTTTTATTCACTGGCTCATGGCGACCCCTGTGAAATAGTCATTCGACCACCAAAGGGGTCCCAAACCCCAGGCTGGGAACTGCTGGGCTAAAGCTAGAGTCAGTCCCAGCTAGATTACACTTTTCAAGTCAATGCAATCTAAACAGCCAAAATAAAAACTAAGTCAGCGACGAAGTACAGTAGATTGTAATCTACAACTCACACTGACATAAAGCGTAGTCATTTAGGTGCTACTACCCTTTGGCTTTTATTTTTGTTATATATGCTAAAAAAGACTAACAGAATTGCATTGTTGAGAAACAATGACATTGTGATAAGCAAGTCCAATTAGTCTCTGCGGGTCTACTCTAGTTGTAACTCACACTGGATTTAGCCCAAGATGACAATGAAATGGGCCATCCATGGCTTTACAATTCAAGCCTGCGAAAATGAAGACGTATGAACCACCCCCAAAGCAATAGCTTTAGCTATAAAACCAGATTATGCTACTAATAGTTTCACTGAGTGAAGGAGAAAAACTGCCTTTCCACAATTTCTTCTATAACATGAGAAGGGACATTAAATTCCCAGGAATCCAGAAGCCCAATAACTGAAAACATATACTGCGAAAGTGCTTTATAATCTGGTGCTGGGGTGATTTAGATGCATTTCTGTCTCTTGAGAGTGGCAGTTAGCTTACAAATAAACATTATCCTTGTCTGCAGAGGCAGTAAATATTATCAAGGGGCTCTGAGGTTAGGCTGTTGAATCCTTTATGGCAGAGAGAGAAATGCATTCAGCAGGGGAACAAAGCTGATTTTTCTGGCAGTCATAGGTACATTCTAGCTTGGTTGGTTGGTTGGTTGGTTGGTTGGTTGGTAGATAGGTTGGTAGGTAGGTAGGTAGGTACCATATACTGCCCCAATCGTGTAAAGCATTATTCTGGGTGGTTTACAACAAAATGAAATAAAATACATCATAAGCCTACAGAAATAAAATAAAAAAATTAAACAAATCATGAAGAAAACTTAACCATACAGCCCAAAAGGTGTAGTGCTTTCATATAGGAGGCACAGCATGGGGTAAAAAGGCAAAGCATTGAAAGGCATCTCTGAGGAGTAACCATCTTCAGCAGCTGCTTAAACGTTGGAAGGGACTGAGCCAGGCTACATAGCTCTACCGGGAGTTGGCTCTAAAGTGTTGGTGCCACTGCTATGAAGGCCTGACGTCTCTCAGATGATTTTATGGCCTCCTTCAGCGTGGCCACCCATAGGAGCATTACCTGGGAGAATCTGGTGGCTCAGCTGGGTGGACTTGGGAAATGGCGTCCTGACAAGTAACGTGGTGCCAAATAATGATGGGCTTTATATAGGAACTGAGCATCAACACTTTGAACTTGACCCGGGATGTCACCAATTAGACAACCAGGACTAGGAAGATGTGATCAAACATGCTCACCCAAGTCATCAGCCTGGCAGCTGGATTCTGAACCTGCTGCTGTCTCTGGGTCAACCTCAGGGGAAGCCCCATGTTGGGAACCTTACAGTAGTTGATCCTGGAGGTCACCAACATATGCACTAATGCCTTAAGGGCTCCCTGATCTAGGCAAGGGTGGAGTTGGGAAAGAAGCTTAGTGATATACTGGTTTGTTGTTTTTGTCGGAGTGAAGCTGCTGCTTTCTTACACAGAAATGAAAGGTTTGTTAACCTGGAACCATGTAGGCGCATCAGCACTACAGCAAAACAGCAACAATAAGAACGTAAGAGCAAACAAAAGGGTCATATAATCCAGCACTGGTTTTTGAACCAAGCTTGGACAAGTTACTTTCTTTTACTCCAGCAAAGAAAAAAAGTCAGGATAAATCAATCACAGCAGCTTACTCAATCTTCATATCCAGGGCCTCAATAAAATAGCACTGTCGATGGCAGCAAGAATATTGCAACATTTACAAATTTTAATACAGTTCTCAAAAGTCCCCTGGGAGCTAGAAGATGCTAGATGCCATACTTTAAAAAAGCAACTTTTCCAGACTCTGAAAGATTATCAGCCCTGGTGTCACTTTTAATCAAAGTGGTTAAAAGGAGATCCCAGTGGTTTAGGTATGAGTTAAGATGGGCATGAATAGCTGGTTTGGTGATTTGTGCTGATTTGGTATACAGTGGTCCCCCGCCCTTTCGCGGTTCATATACTGCGGTCCCGCTATATCGCAGGATTGCAGTACCCCAAAAGGGCTAGCGGGAGGGGGAAAGGTTTTAAAAGCCGGAACTTTTTAAACCTTCCCCCCTTCCCCAAGCCCCGGGCTGCAGCTGATTGGCGCTGGGGTGGGGAAACAAAAGGTTTTTCTCTCCCACCCCAGCGCCAATGAACTGGAGCCCAGGGCTTGCCTCCATGGAGGCTTTGTGTGCCGCTTCTCCCCACTGGGAAGCAGCACGCAATGTTTGAAAGGCTTTCTGCCGCAGAGCCAGGTGCTTGGCTTCCATGGCAGAAAGCCCTTTTTAAAAATCGTGCACCGCTCCTCCACCCCCCAGGCCTGATCCGACCTGCATCCACATATCGTGGATTTTCAATTATCGTGGGTCGGTTCAGTCCCTAACCCCCGCGATAGATGGTGGGCTTACTGTACGACCAGACAGATGTTCCGTGGTTCAATGCTGTGCTCCAAACAATGGGCGCCCACTCAGAAGCAGCACCCTGACTGCCTCACCCTGCCTCCTCAGGAGCTGCCTCTGAGCAGGCCCCCATCAGATGGCAGGGTGCTGAACCACAGAACACCTGTTCAGCCTTCTGTCCAACCGGCACAAACCAATGCTTCATGCCCATCTCTACATATGAGGCTAGAATTTTGATTCTCCACTGTGCCTCCTCGGCAGGGTTCTTGATCAAAAATCTGTAGGGTTCCATCCAGCTGTGCAGTGCTAAGATTATTATCTTTTGGGTCTCAGCTTCCCTGTTACACCTCCTTTTTTGCCGAAGGACCTTTCTTGCTCTTTCCAGTAGCCCCTTCAGTTTGTATTGATCCTCTGAAAGTTGGTGGCTTTTGCCTCAGAACTTTTTAAGAGAGAAAAAAAGGTGGAATTTATTGATCTTGCAATGCATAAAGAAATAAAATGGCAGCTTTCCACTTCCCAGAGCTGATCTCTAACACTGAAAAATAAGTTCCAAGACTCCCTGTGGGCTGAAATGGAGGACTAGAAGTATACCCAGCTGTATAAATGAAGACACCATCCTGAACTGAGAAGTTCAGAGATGAGAGGCTGTCACCTCCTCAGTCACGCAAATGCCAGAAAATGTAACTTCTCTTGAAAACATCCAGGTTTTTAAGAACTGTCCAGCGTCCCATCAGATTTCAGGTTTTCCGAAAATGTCTGGTATCCTTCCTTCCAACAAGATTAGCACTCTCAAGGGAACACACATGTTCTGTGTTAGGCCTATCTAAACGTGCTTACTATTAACAGAACTTCTGTTGACAAAGCCGCAGGTATTAACCCCATAAAGCAATGTGACAGGTGGAACAAAATGGAGACAGAAAGAGATAGAGAAAGAAGGAATGACACCTCTGGTGAGCCTTTGATTGCCTTTTTAAGTTGGGTTCGTGCTTTAGGTTGTTCTTTTTCTTTCTTTTCTTCAAAGAAATGTGGTTCAAAAAGCAGTAACTTATCTCCTTGTAGACTGAGGCACCTCCTGGTTTCTTGTCCCCTTCCTGCGTAAACCCACAACTGTTAAACTGCAATTCAGGATGACAGCCTACTGTGATCTTCCATGCATGTCAAGCTCTCTAAATGCAGGAAGTAACACATTCATAACTTTTTGCCCCTTACGGAGCTACTATTTCCAACCTTAAAATTAGCCTACTTTAGGAATAAAAATGAGCAATGACCCCAGGAGAAAGAGTTTCCAGAGCTTGGAATAGACCACCCAGCTTTTCGGGGTAAGAATTCAGGATATTTCTCATTTCTTGCTTCTGCAGGGACCGTATTGTGTCCAGCCTCCACCCTATGCACACTATCCCTCCATGGTGTTTAGTGCTATAGCTAAGGGGATGCCCTTATGAAACATCCCACTGGTACCACAAGCCCTGTGAATTGTACATCCAGCGCTTTCTCAGTTCACGCCTCAGATGAAGTGAACTGTTGCCTCCGACAGCTCTGACCGTGATAAATCAATTAGCCTCTAAGGTGCCACAAATTAATCTTGGGTGTCAGGGATTGACAAAGGCAAAGCACGGAATCACAATGTATTATTAAGCGACTTGGCATGTTGCAGAGTGCAGATGGGAGCAGGTGAGAAATGAAGTAGAAAGATGCTGCTATAAGACAATGTTGTACAGTAGTTAAAGCAGAGCAGCCCTCTTGGGCGGCTACTGATTTTTGCAAACTTCCCATCATCCCTCACCACTGACTGTGCTGACAAGCTCATAGGAATTGTAGTCCACAAACATCTAGAAGGCCGAGCCTTGTCCATCTCTAGATTAAATAGCTGGAGTAGTACTGGTGGGATCCAAATTCTAATCCAGTGGTTCTCAACCTTCATAACTCTGCGACCCTTTAATGCAGTTCCTCATGTTGTGGCGACCCCTTGCCCTGCTTGGAAGAGACCACAAACCCCCTTGGGCAGGCCACTGCCACAGGTACCACAGAGAACTTCCCTTTACAGGCACCCTCAGCCAATCGCAGCCTCCAGTGCCATTGACTGACATCCCCTCCAACCAATCAAGCTGTAACTCACTCCCCCCTTCCTCCCCCTCCTCCTCCAGATCCAAGCTGTTTGTGCCTTTTTCCTCACTGGCTCATGGCAACCCCTGTGAAATGATCGTTCGAACCCCCCAAAGGGGTCCTGACCCCCAGGTTTGGAACCACTGTTCTAATCCCTGTTTGAGCACACTACCTAGCACTCCAATTATGCCTGAGCCTAAGCTACCTTACTGTGTTGTTGCTAAGATAAAATGGGGTTGGAGAAAAGGTTTTATCCCTAGTATTAAGAAGTGAAGAGACAGGGTTGACTTAGATATTTGCCTGAATATATAGGTTCACCAAAAATTCTGCTTTACAGAAGAAAGTATTCTACATGAAAGGCTGGGAGAAGACAGTACTCTGTTTGAAGGTGCTCTGTAGCTGAAGATCTGTCTCATCCTGTCAATCTAAAAATGACAATAAGGAAGAGAAGAAGCTTTCCTGTTACACTTAAAATGTTAGTGTATGGGCAGCCAACTGAGCAAGTCAGGTACATGGATCACACGGAGTTGCTACCTTGGTAAAGTGCACCCCATTTATATTTCAGTTACTATGGCCAAAATCCTGTTGCAAAGTTAAGCAAAAGGTGAGACTTTTAGAGATGAACAGCCATGACCATGAGTGAAGAAATCGCCGTAGGCATTATCTGTTACATGCCAAATGGAATGACTCAGTAGTATGCAACAGATAATGGAGATTTCTTAACTCATGGCAATTCACCTCTAAAAGTCACACCTTTTGCTTAACTTTGCAACAGGATTTTGGCCATAATATCTTGCTAATCTGAAACTCTTGGGGCACTTCATCAAAAGCTTTGCTGAAGTCAAGATATACTCTCTTTATAGCATTCCAACCATCTACCAGAGTTATACCTGATTTTCAAAATGAGATATAATTCACCTGGCATGATGTTTTCTTGACAAATCTGTGTTGTCTTCTATTTACTACAGCATTGCTTTGTGTTATACCAGCTACAGTATTTTGTTCAGAATCCCTTTTTGGCCATGGTAGCTCACGGGAGGGTGGCAATGGTAATTGTTAAATATCTTGTAGATCTTGAAACCCCTGTTAGGGCTGCTATAAGTCATTTTGGAATTACCGTAACCCTTCATTAGAGTAATGCGACTTCTGATTTTCTACCAGGAGTTCTATGTTCTGTGGACCTCTGAGGGAAGTCTCAAGTGTCAGGCCCTCTGACCTGATACTTTTACACAGTAAATCAACTCTCCTCCACCACCACCCTTCAGATCAGTCAATGGCTACTAGTTACAATGGGTATACATACATGTGAGCATCCAGGATCCGAAGTACTCTGCTTTTAAGCACCCATGTCTGCAGGGGATGGGAAGATGCGATTGCATTCTAGATGTGAATTTCCCATAGGCATCTGGTTGTCTACTGGGAAACAGCATTGCTAGATCAGATTGCGATTTAGTCTCACGTTCTTATGCTATTATTGACCACTGCCTCTGCTACTGTATGACCTCTTTGG
>JAHTLZ010000111.1:13283692-13309291 GCA_023846285.1 Phrynocephalus versicolor | reverse complement strand
ACACACACACACACACACACACACACACACACACACACACACACAGAACCAACACAAAGCTCTTGCACAAGGTGTCACCCTGTTCAAGGGCAGATCTGACATTGTAGCAGTGAGACAACCACCAGCACCACCACCACCAAGATACACACGTGAAGAGGGATACTGCACCACTGAGGTCAGAACAGAAAAATACTGTCCATCCCGCCTGTGTTTGTGTATGTGATTGAAACAGACATTCATGTCTACTTGATGGAATGTTAAAAAGAGAGAGAGATGATATGAAAGAATGCCTGTTTCTTAATTGTGCCTTATCATGGTTTGGCAATCATGGTAACCAGAACTCCAGGCTTACGTCAACAATAAGTGGCATTAAAATTTATCTTATTTCAGAGTAGAAATGATTGCTGCACCTAATCAAGTTTTCTCTGACTGCTCACAGGATAGGCAGAGAGAGGTCCCTTCCTTTCACTGATCTCTGGTCTCTTAAAAACCAAAATGTCATGGCCTGAACTGGAAGGCACCTGCACGTCAGGTACATGCCCCACTATTCTTCTATGGCCTGTCTCTTGACTTTGTGGATGCTCTCTCACTTCTATTCTGGGTTCCCCTTTTTCACTTCTCCCCCCCCCCCCAGATTGCAACATCCCCTGGGATATCATGGTAGATCCAGCCCTGAAAAGACAGCCATTTCACTCCTTTGGGAACAGGAGTTCCCTTATTTGCAACCCCTGCTTTAGCTCTTCTTGCGGGCAGGATGGCACCATGAACTGCTAGATTCAGCAGTGAAAGGAGTAGATTGAACTTGGCCATCCATAGTTGGAGACTGCCTGGAGAGACAGACCAAAAAGACTTTGCAGACAATGCTTAGCTCATTAAAAAAAGAAAAAGAAAACGCACACGGTGCTAGGATTTAACATGCTGAGAAACCACGCCTTCCTCCGTCTTCCAAGCCTTTCATTTGTGTCTAGGACTTCTTTGCAGAAAAATGTACATGGTGCAACTTCTCTCCAGTGAAGCACTTAGGTAGCTTGGTCTCCTTGTATATTTGCCCCGAAGTCCAGATCTGATGGCATAGTTTCCCCTTTGGGACAGGAATCAATCTATCGAACACTGTGTGCATTAATGGCAAAATTAAAGGTGAACATTGATTGCGTTGTGGGCTGCCCAGTGGTAACGTTCGTAGAGATGAGTATTCAAATCATATTCAGGCAAGCTGTTTCTGTAGTGGCCAACGGACAGTAATGGAGTGCAGCATTTGCACATGCTGTTTTCACATGCTCAGGGGCACTCTTGGCTGCTTATTTCATACGTGTGGATCCTTGGCTTGAAAATAGATTCTAGAACTGAATCTTGCTTTCATAGCCAATCCTGGATTGGAGGGTGTTTGAAAGTTGCAGTCCTAAAAAAGTATATCTTGCTATTTTAAAAAAATAGCATTTAAACCAGCACATTTTTCAAAGAAGGTGCTTGTTCTGCCTCTTCCTAGGATTCTCCTTATGTGTCTGCCATCATGTACAACCATATAATTACATCTTGCAGTCCTATCATCTTTTTCTTCCACTCTAAGTACCCAGTCCCAAATGTCCATCATCCTACAGGGTGAAAGTGAACCAATCCTCAACTGTGAAGTATATTTGATACACACCTCCACCACCAAGGCCACAGCTAATGACCCATACTTTATGGGTTTCAGCGCCTTAGGCCATTTTCCACCTAATGGTCTATCGAGGCTATTGTCCACCTAACAAGCCTACTCAGGCCATTGTTCATCTTATGAGCCTATTTCAGACCAGGTTGACATGAGGTCAAAGCGAATGATAAAATGGCGGACTCACAACTAGCTTTCCTCAGACCGACTAAGCTGTTTGGAGGAGCAGCAAAACGTTTCAATCTCTCAAGAAAAGAAGTCCAGTTGCCATGACTCAACTTCCAGATAAAATAAACTCACCTGGATGACTGAGAATCTTCACAAACACATTTAACTGGGAGAAAGTCAAGATAGAACTGCAAAGGAACCACTCCTTCCCTGCTTGTCTGTGTGTGCCCAGATCAGATCCAACCCCCACCAACCCATCCAGCGCCACTAGCTTTGCCTTCCACAGCCCCACTGCTAAGCTGTTTTTTCCACACCTGGTTCCTCAAGTTGACAGCAAGTGGCTTCATTTTTGGACAAATTCAACCAACCAGAGCATTGGAGCCAAACTGGGCATTCTAAATTTAAACCAAATTCTACGGTACATACATTTTAAAAAAACATAATTTGGGATATGTTAAGATTTTGATGAGAAGACAAAAGAAACGTATGGCAAGCCTGTCCACCAGTTTTTTAAAAATGATAATCCTCTAAACTAAGTTGGGGGGATGGAGGTGGAGAGCCTAATGAGGTTACCCTCTTCTCCAAAAACAGTGTTCTTAGCTAAAATTACCCCAGTCCATCTGCTATTCGCTCTGCAGAGTAAAGCAACCAAGTTTAATACTTGTATTACTGCCTGGCATTGGCTCTGTTAGGAGAAAGCAGCTGGAGTGGGAACGTTGATACAGAAAACAGGGAGGAGGTTGACAAGCCACCAATAATTCCAGCCAGTGAATAAGTCCCCAGCCATCAACTCAGCTCTTATTGCTGTTGTGATGACTGTTTTTCAAAGCAGGTTTTATCGTGCAAATTTTTAACTCCAAACCCAGTGAAGGTTGGGATACGAGGGCAAAGGGGGCATTGCAGCTCCACTGGCTGCCAATCAGCTATCAGGCACAATTCAAGGTGCTGACCTTAACCTACAAAACACAGAATGGCCTGGCTCCATAGTACCTCAAAGATCAAATCTCACAGTATGAACCAGCTCGGGTGATAAGGTCATTAGAAGAGGCCTTTCTCTCCATCCCGCCACCTTCACAGGTGAGTCTCATAAGAACACTTGAAAGGGCCTTCTCTGTGGCTGCTCCCAGGCTTTGGAACTCCCTCCCGCTGGAGGCCAGGACTGCCCCATCTTTGCTGTCTTTCAAGAAACAGGCAAAGACCTTCCTCTTCAGGGAAGCTTTCCCTGAATGATCTACTATGTGACTTTTATATGGACTACCATGCATGATTACATTAACTGATTTCATAAGAACACCAGTGTTTTACATGTTAGTTTCCACCCCTCATAATGGATTTTTTTTCTTTTTCCTGCTCTTTGTAGCTTTAATGTTACCTTTTAATGTTCTAAAATGCCTCTTCTAATTCCCTGTTTGAAACTTAAATTATGTCTTAAATGTTCTGGGCTGTATATTGTCCCTCATTATTGTAAGCCACCTTGGGTCCTTTTCCAAGGAGAAAGGTTAGGTAAAAATATTCAGAATAAATAAATAAATAAATAAATAAATGCCCTGTCCTCCTAACCCCATCTAGTCTATTGTTGCCTGCTTCCCAAGTCAGAGAATCAGGGCTCAGTCCCCTCCGGTTGTGTCTGTGCCATATGCTTGCTTCTCTTTGTGTGTGCGTGCACACCGTGATCCAATATTGCCCCTGCGTGCCTGCCCACCCACCCATAGGCGCCTCTGGCCTCAGCTAAGGCTACCTGATAGGGCTGATGAGAAGGGAAGAGGGTTCATGGGTGGGGACTCGGTGTTCCACTTGGCCGTTAGATACTGAATATCTGCGCGCATCCTGTTTCTGGATGCCCATCTAGTCCCCTTGCGTCTAGCCTCGCCCCCTCCGCAACGGCCACGAGGATGAAAAGTTCCCAGGGCAAATAACTCCTGAAGCAACTGTCAGCACACACCACCCCTTCACCTTTAGCAACCCCCACGCTCATTAAACTACCGACAGTCCACTAGAAATTCACAATAAAAGGTGAGACGGGGTGGATCAAACTATCTTCCAAAGACATTCTCTCTCTCTCTCTCTCTCTCTCTCTCTCTCTCTCCGCTCCCTTGCCTCAGGGCGCGCAGCTCCCGGAACCATGTCCGCGGCACGCGAGGTTCATTCTACACTGATCTTCTCAAAAGTAGATTTTCTGCACTTAAGGAAGAGAGAGTTTGATCCACCCAGGTTGGTAGACATGACGATGGCAACCGCAACGGGGAAAGGGAGCGAGAGCGCTCTCTCCCAACAGCTGACACACCATCTTTATTGATAGAAATCAGGATGATTATTTCTTGCCTCCTGCCCCACCCCCTGAAGTCACTACTTCTGTTCTCAAAAAAATGGACAGATAGATAAATAAATAAACCTCCTCGGGGCAAAGCAGATCTTTTCCCTCTGAGTGATTCCAAGCAGAAAATGAGCGGTGGATTGGTTTGGGAGGGACTTGCTATCTTTTCCTCTCCGAGACCCACCCTCTCTCTCTCTCTCTCTCTTTTTCTACTCCCATGAGTTTTTCAATCACGGCAGTATTTGATGGTGATTCGGGAAGGAGCCCATGTATAAATCATATGAAATCAGGAGGATCCGTCAAGATCCGCCTCTTACTTTCTTCCTGGTCCCAAGCAGAGTAACCCCATTGCATCAGCGAGACTGACCTACACGTTCACTCATAACTGAGCCCAATTCGAACTGAAACTTGCTGCTGCGTTTAGGCTATTATGTTATTTGTCATCATCATCATCATCATCATCATCATCATCATCATCATCATCATCATGATGCCTTCTGGTGCGCTAAAAGTTCCTTCTCGCCCTCCCTGCTTCCTGACGCCCACCACCCCGGGCACAGCCTACAGTATTTCTCATTTCGCCCCGGCGACGTCCGGGCGGTTCACCCACCGATGTGCCCATCTCGGAGGAAATGCGCAGCCTAGCTGCCGACTGGCCCGAAGGAGACCCAACAGCAGCAGAAAAAACTCCACCCATCCCATTTTAGCCATGCCCGCGAAGAAAAGAAGACAAATCACTCCCCACCCTTGGTGCCCCCCCCCTAAAAAAAACCCGCTTTCTTTTCTTCCCTAATAGCTCCGCACCGCGGATTCAAAGGGCTCCGGAATCGCTACGAACCAGCGCCCTAGAAACGCGCCCCTCGCCCGAGTCGCCACGAACATCTGTCCGCAGAAAAGAAGCTGCCGGCAACTCTCCCCACCACCACCACCACCCTTGCTTTCTGCTCCATCACCTATTTCTGCCCTTTCCAAAATGGGAGGCAGAGGAGCGGCTCTCTTCCTTTCCGCCCGCTTCCCACACACACGACCGTCGCTCCTTCGCCCCATGGCCCCGCCAGGAGCCATCCACTCACCCCGGAGAGCAGCAGCAACCAGCCTAGCGACCACGCCACCTTCTTCTCCATGATCGGTCAAAGGTGGGTCAAAGCCGGGAGACGGAAGACGCCGGGGAAGCGAGCGGGCGAGGTGAGTGGCTCAGGAAGCATCCCCCGCTTTCCCCAGTCCTGCTCTGTCCTGAGCGACTCAGGCAGCCTTGAGCGCGAGCAAGGAGGAAGGAGGAGGAGGAGGCGGCACTGGCAGCCCCAGCAGCGCTAGTAACGGAGAACGCCCGGGCAACACCTGCTTTCTGTAACTGGTAAGCCCGGCCCCCTTTTTTTTTAATATATGAAAACGACCGATGCTCTCCTCCCACTGGCTGGGTGGCTTCACACTCACGCACGCAAGAACACACACACGCACAAATAAGCAAGCCAACTAGGAGAGCACCTCCCCTTGTCATGCCCCAGCAAAAGCTTAACAAACACAGGGGGAAGTGGAGTGTTGTTTCACTTCTATTCCCCCCCCTTTTTTAAATTGGGTTCTTAAGGCATTCTTTCTAAAAGATGGGGGGTTATTCCAGCTTGACACCCCCTGCATCTCTGAAAACATGCTTCCTTCCAGTCTCTGGATGAGGCAATCTTGAGTCTTGTGGTCCTCCTCAGAATCTCTCCCTATACCTTTGGTGGGTGCAGAACAAACAGGGAGTGCCAGAAGAGATGCAGACATGAAGGACAAGGTGAGCGCTACACTAGCCTTGGAGCCGTCAACACCAGCGTGGGAATTGTAGCCCCAGAGGTCCTCCAGACAGGCCTCTTATACTAATATGAAGTTCCTGGAGCAGACCAAGAGGTAACGTTTCAGACAGCAGATCCAGGGTCATGAAAATCCATGCAAGAGAAAACAGACTAGATCCAAGGGGTACAATTCATGATGACGTTCTCCAGTACATGCTTTGTACACTCTCCCCTCCCCTCATCCTTTTAATCTATCTAGAAAAAATATCCGCTAGAGGTTGAGAGTTTCGTTCCCCACTGTGCCTCTTATGAATAGAGCCAGCCTGGGTGGCCCTGGGTAATCTGTACAGTCCCAGGGGACACCAGAGAAGAAGAGAATGGTGAACCACTTCTGAGTATTGTCTACCATGGAAACCTTGCAAAGGGTCGCCATAAATCAAAATCCACTTCATGCCATGTGATTATTATGATTTATCTATCTGGATATGTCTGCATAGAGCTGCCTAGATGCCCTAAGCACATCCGATCTTGCCTGATTTCGGAAGCTAAGCAGGGTCGGCCTTGGTTAGTACTTGGATGGGAGACCACCAGGTAATACCACGTGTTGTAGGCGCCTGGATAGGAACTGGCAAACCACTCCAGTATTCCTGCTAAGAAAACTCCATGGGCATGGAGTCATGAAGAGTCAGTCGGTCACGACTGTAACAACACAACACACATGTCTGCATTCCACTTTTCCTCCAGTGAGTTGTCCTCTTCCCACTTTATTCACACAACTACCCTGTGAGGTAAGACAGATTTAGTGAGAGAGAAAGAGAGAGAGAGAGAGAGATCCAAGATCCTCCAGTAAATTTCCTGGCAAATAAAACACAGCATCTCCTAATCCAGCCATCTAATTATCCCCACCACATTCTGTGACAATTTACACACACACAGGATTCAGAAAAATTGAAGTTACAAGTTCTGAATCTGCTACCAGGTGCTTTCCCTCACTAGCTGTTCAGTTTCAGCTGTGTAACTTGCACACCTTGTGCAATAGGGGCAGAATATTGCATGAAATGCCCATCACACACCAAGTGCTACCATATTCTTGCCTCTCCCTTCTCCCAATGCCATTATAACATGTAACATTTTATACACTCATAAAGGTGAACGATAGCCATGGAACTTGGAGGAAAATCATGTTTCAAACTACAGTACTGTACTGCACAGTACAGCACAGTACTGTAGTTTGAAATCCGAATGGTGCACAGTAAAAAGGGGGGAGCCGGAAAAGGGGTTACTTTCTGGAATCCTGTTGCCTTAAGCCATTGTTTGTTGACAAGAGCAGTTTTTTTTTAATTTCTTAATTTTACTCTCAAATATCTTCCGAGATATTTTCATTTCCTGTTCTTATAGCAACTCCTTTCTGAGTCTTCCATAAGATCAATAGCAGAAACAAGGATCTGATTGTCTGACTCGACAAAATTACTCCTCTTGTATGCGCAGGCTCAGAGTGAACTGAATCTTGTCTGCCCAGCCTTGTCTCTTTCATTCATGAAAGGCACTCTCTCTTCAAGGCCAGCCATGTAGCTCAAATGGCTAAATTGTTTACCTGTCATAACAGCAGAAAATTCAGAATCAAAGGACTTTTGCATCTCAATAAAGCACTCCTGGTGAGCAAGTGATCCTGGCTGTTGCACATGACAGCATGACTTGGCTTGAACAGACCCTCTGGTTGCTCATCAGATTTTATGGCTTTAATTGTGGCTTTAATAATGGATGCCAGTTTGAACATTTACCCAGGAAGCTTTCATTGGTAAATGCCAGGGGCTGAGGACAAAGGAAGTCAAATGTCTCAATGTCTGGAAATGGAAATGTATGCACTCCATAACATCTGCAGAATACAAAGCCTGAAAAAGGTTCCTTTTTAGATGGTAACGCCCACAATCCTCCCAGCAGAATGACTGCTGGGGTTTCCGAGAACACTCATCTGCAAAAAAAAAACCAAAAAAAAAAACCAAAAAAACCCTTTTTTAAACTTTGAAAAAAATTACTGGCTTAACAAATGCATTTCTAAAATTTTGTAGAACATAAAAGGGCTGTTGAGCTGCAGGAAGAATTGTGAGGACACTCAGACAGCACTATTTGGTTCACTTTTGGTGTGGTTTAGTTTGCTCTGTTTTCCAGTGTCCTTATGTGTTTTCAATAAAAGCAATCAATTCCACCCAATTTGCAAATGGTCCCACACTTTTCTGAAACAGCGGTAGGGCTGCAGGTTTTTGGGGGGTGCAATTTGGAACACTTTGGATTTCCATATCCTGTAGCACATGTGCTTGCTTAATTCAAACCTAAATAGAGCTGTGTTATCTGCGGTGATAGCCCTCTGATATATACAAGTTTCAGAGAGTGTAGCCGTGTTGTGTTTTCAAGAATTTCAGCAAAAATCAAAGAAAAACAAAACAAAAGACATGTTTTGTGTCTTGTGTTTTGTTTTTCTTTCATTTTTGCCTGATATATACAATGGGGTGTAATATTAAAAAGGATTGTAGCGAAACCCCCTCCTCTATTTTCATCTCCTCTAACTCCCCCCTGCTTTATTTCCCTTACTGACATATTGCAGTTGTAATATATTGGAGGTGTTTTTGGTACAATATGGATAACATGCATACCTTGGCAAGTTGATGTATTACTAAAGCGCTATGTTACTTACTTGATTTGATTTTAAAAGAGGAGAGTTTCCATGGTTCGTGGAATAATAGCCACAAGAAAAGGTAGGCATGGGAGGCAAAGTTGGAGGCATTAATAACTTAGAGTCAGACAAATTACAATGCTCTGAGCATTCTGGGTCAGGAGAAGAAATGTCTCCCATGTGAACAGAAGAATTGCTCAAGTCTGAAATAAAATGTATCACACCAAATACAAGAACCCTTGAAGCGCAAACTGGATTGCTTCGACTTCCTCCATCTGGCAGTGGCATAGCTATGGGCGAGGGGCGAGGGGGACATCTCTCCCTGGGTGCAACATCTGGGGGCACCAAATTGGGTGCCAAACACTTCCCCACCCACGAGCCACAGGAAGGCATGTTGTGGGTGACCTGCCAGGACTGGCATGGAGGGCTTCCTGGCCACCACTGTCACCTTCTATGTGGCACCTTAGCTCCTCCTCATCCCTTGGGGGACAGAGAAACTTGCTTTGTCCCTGGGTGCTGAAAACGCTAGCTACGCCTCTGTCATCTGGTTGTGCCTGTATCTTCTGCTATACTGAGGATGAGCTATGGGGATCTGGGATCTGATGAGGAGGCTCTGAATACTCATATGGCTCTAATTTGATCTTTGGATGTGGTTCTTTCAGGACTTCTAAACATCCTCATTCAGAAATGTGGGAGTGCTTCAATGCAAGGCATCCCTTACAAAACTGCACAATGAGAGAGAGACTACAGTAGTATGGGCTGAGCAACCTACACATCTGGATCTTTGGAGTGAGCTATCCTTTCCACTGAAGACTCTGGAAGCTGGATCTTCTTCATTAGCAAACTCTCGTATGTAGAATTTTCGCTTCCACTTTCTTCCATAGAAGAAACAGCTACTTGTCCCACCTGCTCTTCACAGTACATGATGTCAAAAACTGTGACACTGAAGGACGTCAAAAGAATCAACACAAGGAACCATGCCTTTTCTTTTGTGGCCCATTGCCTTTTGAATAAACTTCCAATTGGGAACTCATCAGGTGCCTCCCCTCTCTGTTTTTCAAACATTAGCAACAAAAATGTTATCCAAAGCTGCCTTTTATGAACTACAAGAGATCTGTAAAAAATTTTTAATGTGCTTAATTTTATGGAATGTTCTATTTTAGCTAGGGACAAGGTTTTATCTATTTTATGTATTTATTGTCAGAAATGTGTTGTATTTTAATTGTTTTTAATATGTTGTAAACTGCCCAGAGAGTGTATGCACTATACAGAATGGTATACAAACTGAATGAATGAATGACTTTTCCCCTCCTAATCTCACTCCTTCCACTTAAACCAGAGTGGACCTGGTTTTCCCATTGAGAGCCATATGATACTGGCAAGTTTACTTTTTACTCTTTTTCTTCAATGTGGGTCCTTCCTTCCTTCCTTCCTTCCTTCCTTCCTCTGTTTATTGGATCAAAAGTTTCATGGTCTCCATCACAATTTCAAGATTTCTATTTTAGCTTAGTTTCTATTTCTTTTTTAGTTAATACTGATCAGCTCAGATCCCATCAACATTTTTCTTTTTCTTTTTCTTTTTTTAAATGCTAATTTCCCCCAGTTTAGAAATGCATAATTTGGCAGCTTGGATTGACTTCCTAACGGAAGAATCAGGCTTGAGTTTAGAAAGCTGGAAAAAGGTGACCAGAATGCTCAAAGGGATTGAGCAATTTTCTTATGAGGAAATGTTTTCATCAGTCCCCTCCTCTCTCTCTCTCTCTCTCCCCACCTCAAAAACTGAAAATATTTAGTGACCATTGTTTCCCTTCACTTCATATCCTTTTTGAACAAGTAAAAAAAATCTAAACAAAACAAAAACACAGTTTGGGTTCCATTACGGAGACTTGGAAGAACCAGCTGTTTGCATTTATCCAATGCAAAACCTGGACATTTATTCCTACCCCTTTCTCCTTTCTTTTTTAACCTATTACTGATCCCTAAGCAGATTTATCTTATAGATGAAAACAAAATACTATTTAATTTTTTTTAAAAAAGACAAAAATGTGGCGGTGTTGTGGCTTTGTCAAAATATAAGTCATGCATGTAACACCCAATGAAATAAATGTTGCAAATAAAAAGGACCAGCATATGAAATAAGGAACCTGAACTGGAGAGAATGGGATGGTGGGGTTAAACGGCTCGAAAATCATATGGGCTTCAGCATCTTGTCACCTGTTTCCTCTGTGATCAATTACAGCTGTCTTTCCCTGTCCTCTATCAAGACATTGAGTTGTCATTTCTTTTTTCTTAGAAGGAAGTCGCCACCGATAAGGTCTGCTTCATAATGGCTACTGACTAACCCTTGCACGTAAGCCTCCTCTAGGGACTTCTGCAACCAACAGCTTGTCCAGATGGGGCAAAAGGTCTACCTCAATTGGTTGCAGATGGGCATGCTTCATTACAAAGGATAATAGTTCATTACTGGGATTTGAGTCCATACTGTACTTCGAAAAATCTTATCATTGAAAAGGGCTTCTCCTCTTAAATATTCAAAGCCCTTGGAAACATTTCTAAGAAACTGGTTTTCCTTTATGAAACCCTGCTGCAAGAGTTTTTTTTTAATTAAATTTGTCAGTTAATTAAAATCTTACAGATAGAAGCTGCTGGTGTGGAAATGGATTCCTACTGAAAAGGAATAGTGTCAAATGCCATAGTGCAAACACCAGGACCAAATCCTGCAACAAAGTAAACCATGTCAACAGCAAAAACAAAAAAGCAGAGAATCTGGCAATATCTGATCAAGTCTTGGATCATCTGGAATGGCAGCAAAAACATCAAAACCAACAGTACAAAACCCTGTAATTTTGTAGGAACGTTTGCATTAGCCCGAGTTCAGATTTTCTCTACTGTGCTACTTCTTAATGAGTTTTCTGATGGAATAAATTCAAGTTTACTATTTTTACTTAATTACAAATAACCATTATAATAGCTCCTACATACAGCTGCAAGTTGAACACTTGCTCAATGTCCTTCATTACTGTAAATGCAAAATATACAGTATTTGCAAAACCAGGATCTGTTAGCATCTGTTGCACCCAAGCAAAATGGATGTCACAAGCTAACTTTCTGCCAGGTTTTATTATTGGCTTTTAAATTCTGACTTGTTTGGACAAAAGAAAGCAGAATCACACAGAGCTATCCTAGTTTTGTTTACCCATGAAGGGAGCAACAAATTGATGTATATAACAATACGTTGATTATCATGGTTTCATGACTTGTCATTATGCATAAGCACAGCCACTATGACTGGCTCCTGATTACTCAAAGTAGAAAGGAAAGGGAGAGTGTATTTCCTCCAGTTAACACATTTTCCTTCCTATAATGGGGTATCTGCAGACATCACCCTACTTCATTAACACAATTTTACAAAGGGATGAGGGAAGAAAACCATCTTCCACCTATATCAGTGTTGGTGAACTGATGGCACGGGTGCCAAAGGTAGCAGTCAAAACCCTTTCTGTGGGCACCTGATGTTGCCCCTCCACAGCCACTTGTGTTCAGGTTAAATTGCTGTATTGGCACTTTGTGAAAAATTAGTGGGTTTGGAATCACATTTTGGGCTTTCGGTCTCTAAAGGGTTCACTATCTCTGACCTATATCCTTCCTATCTTTTCCAACCTATGTGTCTAACTCTTTATTTACCTGAAAATATCTGTTAAGGAGGAAAAGTTGAATAATTAAACAATGTTTTTTCTTACATGACAACAGGAATCCTCAACTAGAACAGTGATCTTAGCAGGGTTGAGGGCCATTTTTTAAAAGTTGCTAGCAGCCCAAGGGATGCTCTCCAGTTATTTTGATACACTTTTGATAGTTAAAGTAGGTTTAATATTTAAAAAATAAAAAATTATTTTCAGGAAGTGGAAGTGCAACAAAAAGCATGGAATTCGGCGGATTTTGGAGTACCTGCTAGAATTTGCAGGACTCACTAGTAAGAGAATTGCAATATATAGCCCCCTTGTTGCATCCATCAAATTTCAAATGTAAACACAGTGTTTGTAAAGGCTACATTGCAAGAAGAGCTGTTTGCTGACTCCATGGGAAACATGGATTACTGACTGTATTGGTTGTTCTGGTTCAGAATGATTTGCATGGGACCTAAAGGATGGTTGGATTTGGTTCTATGGCAAAGGACAGCAAACTTGCAAATCAATTTGAAGCTTTTCTGTTGGTGAACCCAATGGAAAGTAAGTGCCCATGCACGCGCGAACATGCACTCCACAGGCTGTTTGCACTGAATGACCCACAATGTTTCTACCTTTAACCCTCCATGCTACAAAGTCACAGTTATTATAGATGTAAATGTCTTGCATTTGAAGATGTGCAAAACATCAGTCTCAGGAAAGTGAACATTTTCAGCAAGACTGAGATAATTCCCCCCCCCCCCCCCACACACACATACTTTCAATCTTCTTGCTCAGCTCATAAAGATGAGCTACATCAGCTTCAGTTTCATACTAGGGACTGGTAAATTGAAGAGACAGGTCAGGTGGCGGAAGAAGGGCAAGGAGGCTGGATGAAAAAAACAGACAGTGATGTAAACGCAGATGACTCCCCATTCCCAGTTAGAGTATTCCACAAGATGTGGTCTCTGCTCTTTCTCCTTTTTATTCCCTTGGCTTGCAAGATTCGTGCCCCCTCCCACACACACACACACTCCCTGTGCCCTCTGCAACCTTTCTTTGATTATCTTTCCTCTCAACTCTCTCCCTCAGCCAATATCTTTCCAGTAATGAGGTGGCCCAAACTCACTGCAGTAGCATGACGGGGGCGGGTGGGTGTGTTTTTTCAGATGCCGATCGTAAAAATCACTTTTTATAACCCTCATTATTGCCCAGGCCATGCTGCCAGCAAAGCAGTATAAAGTCTGTCAGCTTTATGCTTCACTAAAGAAGAAAGAAAAGGGCAAAAAAATAAAAAAAATAAGGGGGACAAATCTTGGAAGAGGGGGGAGGGGGATATGAGTTGATCTTCTATAAGTAATACAGTATAGCTCTTCTCGCAAATGCAATTGCCAAGAGGCAGACACTGCAAAGGGCAGCTGTGGGCATCCATTGTGCCCGGGGTAAGGGTTTTTTCTTCAAGAGCAAGGGCTCTTTTATATTGATTGATTTGGGCTGTTTTTTTCCCTACAAACCAAAAAGGTTTGGCTTAGAAGGCTCCTAGAGTTATTGGCTTGGCAGGACTATTACTACACTGCCTTTATCGTATATTGTGATAGAACTTATCTGCTCTGATTAGCAACTACAAAGGGGTTGTAATGGCCCTGGGAAATGCTGCACACTTCCCCCTTTCTACAGAACCAGGGTGTAATTCACAGTGTTCCCCTCATAATACTAAATGCAGCTTCCAGTTAGGATTACATCCAGGCAGCTAATTTTTGATTGACTAAAAAGGTACCTACTATAATTACACAGGCCACAGATTTTCTTTCTTTCCCTTCCTTCTTTCATTCTCCCCTTTTTTCTTTTGCAGTTAATTATAACGGGGTTAAATTAAACCAGAGCTGAACATGTGATCCCTCACATTGGCTATCATTGCCAGGTATCCATTAAGAAATACAGAAAATGATCAGGAAGATGGTTGCCTCTGAGAGTGTACAGTGGACCCTTATATAACAAACAGTTTGTGTAACATAAAATTTGTACAACATAAAATATTCCAGAGCTAGGGGAAATTTGCTTAACAGAACCACCTATGGGGCAAATCCGTACAACATAAAAATGGGATTACTCCATTTTAAATGCATTCCTATGGGAAATTTGTATAAAGGAAAATTTGCTTAACCTAATTTCATTTGGAACGAATTAATTCCTTTATACAAGGTACCACTGTATAAAGTTTATTTCTCTCAGAAATGAATAAGTACTGCCCTCACCATACCTAGAGTTTACTAATCTTTTATATTTAATGGCCTGTAATTTTATTCACAAAGAGATCACCTGAGGTAGATGACAAAGAGTGCTACAAAACAAATTTGTTAAAAGGACGCAGGTACTCTTTATAATGTTTGTGTTTTCCTAATGTTGTAAACCACTCAGAATAGTCTTTGGGCTAGATGGCGCGGTATAAAAATCAGTCAAATAAAATAAATAAATAAATACCGTTCAGAAGTGCTAACAATGAGATTAGAGAATACCACTCAAAAATAAAACTGCCACCTATATCCTGCACTGCCAGAAGCAACCCAATATGGATTCTTTTCCAGACGTTTCAGAATTGCTGGGCCTTTGTACCAGGTCTCACTTGAAAGGATGTAACCCAGTCATGTAACTGTAAAGGTTTCTGCACAATCTCACTCCTGAAAGCAGAGAATATTGAGATAGGGAACCATTTTACTTCCAACAGAAAGGGCCAATGAGGCCTCATTGAGGACTAAAGTCAGGGCAAGCCACCTGGCATATGAGAGAGGGGCAATTTTGAGCATTATTGTGAAGATCAGACCCCAACAGACTTGAAACCGTGCTTGTAATGTCCCATTCCACCTAAAAAATAAGAAACAACTAAGAGTTTATGTTGTTCTAGAGAAGTGAAAATGCCTGGAAAATATCCCCCCCACACACACACCACATGACACTCACCTACCAAGGCAAAGCTGTACTTTCAGAATCAGTTGCTCTTGAAAGCTTTCAGAAATGGCTCTTCTCCTTTGTAAGGAGTGAAAGATAGGAAGGAAAATGGGAGTAGTGAGCTCCTAGGACCACAAAAATGAGGTTGGGCTGTATTCAGACTGTGGACGTTGCCACTGAAGAGAGAGTAGGCCAAGCCTAAGCAAAATAGACTGGCCACATATAGATCCCAAGCAAAGAGACATGAGTTCTATATTGTGTCTATTCAAAAGTAAGACCTGCTAGCAAGGAGATGGTCATTGACAAGTCTGTTGTATACAGTACAGTAATATACTGTATATACAGATGCAGGTTTAGATATAATTACTACACAATGTAAATAGGAATGCCACTATTCTCTAACAACTCTTCCACTAGAGAGGATCATCCAGCCTGTCCACCGCGACTGGCTGAAATATGTGTTCACTTGACAACATGGATTTGGAACGCTGTGGGTAGCCAGGCATCTGGCAGGTACGTCATAGAGAATAAAGCTGAGGGAAAGTATGAAGCATCTGTTTCCCAGATACCAGCCCTACCACTATCGGAGTGAGGCAGTCCCCCTCCGGCAGAAGATACTAGAAGGCGGCAGGAAGATGCTGGAAGAAAGAACTGGATGTATTGCTGCCTTTTGCTTGGTGCAACAGCTTTTCCCACTGGCACTCTAGACAGAAGGTTGAATTTCTGTACCAAGAGGCTTTTATTTATGGATTGGGAAAAGGCACCATCTTGTTCTTTTGTGTCCAGCATCACAGTGTTGTGAGCCAGCCTTGTCTCCCTCATAGACATGCAACCATCACTGCTGCTGCTGCTGTCCCCAGATGATTGCCCTGTACTTCTTCCTGAGGTAAAATTGCAAGGTGACTGCAGCACTTGGCACTAAACGTTCAACAACAGGAAACACATGTATCCAGTACTGACAGCTCTCCACTTTTACTGCAAAAGGCTATAGTAGGCCTAATCCTATTTGCTATTTCTCTATTTCAGAGTCATTTCCCTTCCCTCAGATGTACATATGTTACTTCATGAGTCCTCGCCTGAATTAGCACTAGCCATCTTGAAGTAACAGGTGGAAGACATTGTGATGTAGTACTGGAGGTCCATTTTGCCAACTCTTGCTCTGAGGCATTTGTTTGGGAGAATTAAAATGGTGCCTACATTCAAGAGAGCTACCACCAAGAAGTGAGCCCGAGGGGGTCCACGAAAAGAGCTGGGGGCTTTACTACAGATAGATTGTTTTACTCAGCCCGCACTGTCAAATATGAACCCAATCTTGCTCCGTGTCCACTTTTGGACATTTCTAGGGAAGAAATCAGAAGGAGAAGGGCCAATCTAAAACACAAGGTCCTGTAAAAGGGCCGAGCATTTCCCATCATCCTGTTTACTGCCCAAAGTTCCTTTTGACCATTAAAAAAAATCTAATAATTTCAAGGCAATGGGCATGTACTATCCAACATGACATTTGGCCTACAATACATCCTACTGTTTATAGAGAATTGCTTTGCTTTGATGAAGAAAGCAAATACTAAGTGGAACTAAGCCAAGGAACAGGCTTGGAGCCTTACAGTGAGTCAGAGTGCTTTATCTCTTTCTGACATTTTGGGAAAGAATCCAGTGTGATGTGGAGCGTAACTTGTAAATAGAAAATAATAGAAGTGCGTCTGACCATGTCTAAAGTACTTTTGACTCGTCACATTGGCATAATCACAGTGGTGTCCCTACACCTCTGAAATGAGAAGGCAGGGTATCTGTATTAGAGAATGAGGCATCCAGCAAACCCAGCCAAGATATTGCTTGCTTTGACATTTCTTTCCTTTACTAGTTCAGCTCATCTTTATTATATGGATAGACTCCCACCGTGAAAATGTTTCGAGAGTCCATTATTAGCGCAACTCTTAAGCTGTACTGACATATGTGTTCCTCATGCTCATATGGAATCTTGGAATACAGGTTGCTGGCTTCAATCAAGCTCCTGTTTAGGTGGGAAGAACGCTGGGCGTGGGGGAAGCACTCTGTTTCTTGAATCTGCTTAGCAAAGAGTTGCTGTAGGCCAGTGTTGGCGAACGTATGGCACAGGTGCCAAAGGTGGCACTCGGAGCCCTTTCTGTGGGCACCCGACATCGCCACTTCACAGACATCTGTACTCAGGTCAAATTGCTGTATTGGCACTTTGCAAAATAATAATAATAATAATTGTGGGTTGTGAATCTCAGTTTAGGCACTCGGTCTCTAAAAGGTTCACCATCACTGCTGAAG
Organism: Phrynocephalus versicolor; assembly: GCA_023846285.1. Classification (NCBI taxonomy): domain Eukaryota; kingdom Metazoa; phylum Chordata; class Lepidosauria; order Squamata; family Agamidae; genus Phrynocephalus; species Phrynocephalus versicolor. Next base: position 13,291,812 of record JAHTLZ010000111.1, on the reverse strand, counting down.
ACTGTGGCATCTTTCTCTGCAGCCACCCCCTGCCCCGCATTTTGTGATGCCCAGGAGCAAAGAAGTGGGATAGATACCCAGCTGAGGCAGGAAAGTGCCTGGATTACAGGACAGAGCAGAATATGCAGAGGGAAATTGATCACAGGCCCCTCCTGTCCTCCTTCCCGCCATGTCTGTATTTCCTGGAATGTACTGCAGATCCCTAAGAGTATTTTGACAATCAAGGGGAGATTTAGAGGCTAACTGCCACAATATGCACCAAAGTGAATGAATATTAGATGCCCAGTGCCTGCTTCTCTTTTCTGGGAAGCAAGTGGTGGAGGCGGAGAATGGGGAGGGAATGAAGGAAAATTGATTGGGGATGATGGGGGGAAGCTCTTAAATTAAGATGAGAACATCTGTCCATTTCATTATGTTCCATATTTATAGTTTTTTTAAAAAAAACACCAAACCATATATTTCCTTGTCCCAAATTTTGATAAAATGTAAATGTTGGTATCGTTTTGAAAAGCTGATTAAAATTAAATTCTCCTAGCATCTGCTCTAGTCAATTTTAACAGGAGCCATGTTTTCCTACCTATCATTTAGGTATTAAAGATGATGAAACTTTCAGATAAAAGCGAAATAAATTCCAGGGTCTGGGCAGAGGTAAGCAATTTAGTTTATTCCAGATGTTTTAATCAAACTGATATTTTCCAGAGGTTCTGAAGTACAGCTTCTCTCTGTTCAAACCACCATTGCCAATGGTTGGGGATTCTGGGAGTCATCGTCCAAAGCCTTACAGACCATGTTACCTACACTTGTAGGGAGTGGAAAGGGGCAAGACGAGGATGGGGCAAAATCCCCACCAGGTTTTAAGTGGATCCAGGTCTTCATACTGATATTAAAAGGTTTGCTTTTGAATCTCCCCCTTTCTTAAAATTGTCTTCTGCGGCTTTGGCCCAGCTTCAGACTCCTGGAGAAGAGAGGCCTGTCTGCGATCCAAGCAGGGCCCTCTTGGTAGTACAGTAGGACCCCAGTATCCCCTGGGATTGGTTCCAGGCCTTCTCGTGGATAATGAAAACTGTGGCTAAGAGAGAATGTCAAATGTTTAATGTTGTAAACCGCCCAGAGTTCCTCCGGAAGACGGGCGGTATATAAATTTATAAATAAATAAAAAGAATGCCTACCCATCCACCCCCAAACTGCTGTTTCCTGACAGTAGCTTGCTTTAGAGATGCTCTTTGTGACAATAGCTTGCTTTACAGCTGCTGTTTGTAACAATGGCTTGCTTTACAGCTTGCTTTGTGGCTGCTGAATTATTTAATTTTTTTCCTCTGCCAACCGTGGATAACTGAATCAGTAGATGATGAATCAGTGGATACAGGGGTCCAACTGTACAGTATTATAATAACTCTTGAGTTTCCTTCCTTGGGGAATCCTGTGCTACGTTCTCTAGGGCCAAGCTAGAAATGGTCTTTTTAAAGAAGAAACCATCTTTTTAAAGAAGCAAGGTCATTTCCAGTGGAGGGGAGTTTATTAGTGCAGAAGTGGCAGATGATGGTGGGATATGTCACCGTACCTTTTGTCAGCTCCAAATGCCAGAGCTTGGAAAAGTTACTCTGCAGCTCCCAGAATACCTCTGCCAACATTGCTTTGGCCATCCTGACCAAGGCATCCCAGGACTTGTACTCCCAGTCTACCACTTTTCCAAGCAGTGCTTAAATCTCCCTAGCAACTTACAAGGGGGTTGTTAAGGGTGAGTTTCCTTCCATTCTCAACCACGCTGGGAAGAGTGCGTACTTACAACCACTTAGAAGCTGGGAGATGGCAGGCAGAAAAAAAGGTTAAACACTTCTTTTCCAAAGGCTTCCCCTTCCCACTTCAAAGCAGCCCCGCTGGGATGATGCGACATGCATCTGCGCTCAATGTCTAGTTTGACCTTTTCTTTCGGGCACCCGCAGGGGAGGCATCCGTTCCGCCAGGCTTTCAACTCGTGCTGGTTGCTTTCAACTGTTTAAATTGTTCTTGAACAATCCGTCCACAACCAGTCCGTTGTGGTTTCCTGGTTTCTTGTTTTGGTTTTTTTAAAATTGGTGGGAGAGATTGCCTTTTTATTGCTTTTGTGCCTAATTGCAGTAGCGTGTGACATTGCTGCTGCCAACCAGCTGTGCCGGTTCAGAGTTAAAAAGAGAACAGTATGGATGATAGTTTGAAGAAATATGACGTCCCCACTCCCGTGTGCAGAATGATAAGGAAATGGCTAGTGGTCATTGTTGAAGTGTGGGCAATAGTCTTTTTAAAAAATGTTATTAAGAATTATAAAACAACAATACAAAAAACAAAAATACCATAACGGAAAGGAAAATATTAATCAAAACACACACCAATATGACAAAAATATAACAAATATAACAAAAATAAACCCCATGCAACCCCACCCCCCTCAGGACTTTAACAAAATTACAGTTCTCATGGTATTGACCAGCCCATTTCCCTCCAGAAATACATTGAATCTTCTCCAGGTGTATACCCTTTACCTTTCTGAAATACACATACCAACAGTTTATCCCATATTCCATTAAAGTCATTAGACTTACTCAAGCCTTTCCTAATTTTAATTTCACAAGTCAATTTATCATTAATAGCCAGATTTCATAACTCCTTATACCATTCCTCCAATATTAATTGATTATTAGATTTCCAAAATCAGCCTTGCAGTTGTAACTATTATAATTACCAATTCCCCCTCTATGTTCAGTTGTGTATCTGCAACCATGTTTAACAATACCAATTGGGGGGACAATTGAATCTTTTCCCCTAATATTTCTTGTATTTCATTAAAAACCAATGTCAATTCCATTTTCCTTTTCTCACATGCGAAGTGTGGGCAATTGTCTTATGGCAATCCCCCATAGCTGAGCATTCCCCAAAACAGAAACTGAATATGCTTCTGAGGGTTCATCCAAACATTGGGGTCTCTGGGGTGGCTCTGAGTTGTTCTGGTATTTTGTTGCTGCATATTTGATTACATGATTTCACTTTTTGTGCCCACACATGGAGAAGGTTACTGTTTATATAAGATATTCTCCGCATCGTCCAGGTATTGCCTGCTCCCTGAGGCCTCAAGTCAACACAGGTTGTCCTCTGCTTTTGCTTATCACCTCTGTCCTCTCCATGCCTACTTAAATCTCTCTTCACTTCCTTCCTTGTTTGTTTTACCAATCCATGGTGTGTGGAGGGCAGACTTTGGATGGGATGTAAACCCATATAAGAATATGCTGTCAAAAGATACATACAAAGTGCAAGGATCCTCATAGAACAACACAGTACTAGGGTCCACATGAGCAAATTGTACACTGGAGCAAACCAGAACAAAAATACACCATCATCTAGTGGTGGTGTGAGAAAAGAGGAAAGCAAAGATTTGCATCCTGCTCTGATTCTGTTGACACCAGTTTCCGCCTGCATTACGGTTGTATGGAAACGCTTGCACAAGGAGATCGGGTTTGTGTTGATCTGTATCAACAAATCAGGCATCACACTTTTCATGTTCACTGAAGGCAAGTATTTTATAAAGCTAAAATATGCTAATTTAATAAATTTAATAAATAATTTAATAAATTCTTAAATTTATTGTTGTAATTTTATTTGTTTATCCTTGTACTTGTATGGCTAACATAGCCCTTGTAAGACGCTTAGAGTTCGTTTGAAGATAAGCAGGATATAAATGCAATAAATAAATAAATAAATAATAAATAATTGCCAGTGGTTTGCATTCCAGTAGACATGGCTAACAATGTATTGTTCCTGGGGAACTCTGCCCTCCAGTCACTGTGAGGGTTACAACTAAACTCAGAGGGCACACGAAACTCTGGGATTGAGGTGGCATTTGACATCCTCACTCTCAAAAATAAAAAATATCTGACACCCCAAATGTACAAACCCTGGCTGTTACACCATTGACATATGTAGGTTATAAATGGGAAAACGGCATGACTCCCCCTCTATGCTTGTAGGTAGTAACACAGATTGGATCGTAGAACATTTACTTTGATGGGACTACAATCCCAGAATCCCCCTCTAAGCATTGCTATTGCATCATGACGGGGCCTCAAAATGTGTCATTTCTGCATACACACAGCCATGCATACATGCATACGTTATATACAAAACTTGGATGGGAGACCACCAAGGAATACTAGGTGCTGTAGGCACCTGGAGTAGGAACTGGCAAACCACTCCAGTATTCCTGCCAAGAAAACTCCATGGACATAGGGTCACGAAGAGTCGGTCACGACTATAACGATGCAACACAGAGACACATGAGAGAAAGCAGAAGCAAGGTGTTGTAGGTGCCTTTCCCTTGTGCAATTCAATGTGTCACCATATGTGTGCCCTTGGCACCCCTTCAATTATTTGCAATTAGCAGTGACGAAGCTACACAAGCTTTGTGTGAACACAACAACACTGTTTTCTTCCAAAAAAAAAACTAACTTTGTCAGGACTGTGTGCTTGTTTCTCGTATGTATGCACTCAAAGACAGTCATACCATCTGCCTGTTAATACCTCCCATCTTAGATCACCCATTGCCTTAGGAATGCTCTGACTGATTCCCACTTTGTGATGGAATTCCTCATTGAGGCTCAATCAAAAGCAGGAGTCCCCTTGTAGTTTGGCATTCAATGAGCCTCTCCTTCCCACTGGGCTTCTGCGGCACACTCCCTTCCATGGCTATCAAGGTCCCACGTGTTTCTGCTCTCTTGCCCCCCAGTGACACAGCAGCTGTTTGCCAACAGCTTTGAACGATGATGTGCCCCACGCACGTGAGGTTTGTGCATGCACACAACAATGCATATGCCTGCATATATGCTATGCACAACACAAAGAAAAAGCAAGACTATAGAACAGGAAGACACCCCGTCATATTGCTGTGTAGCTGTAAGGCGGATTATTAGCCAATCCAGGTAAGTGGAAAAGGCATCTTCTTTGGATAACTCTCAGAGCCTCTTTCGATAAAAGCGTTGAGCTCTTTGTATCACACAAACAGCCTACCCAAGATTTTTGTCTGTCTGATTAGGATTTGTGTTACTTTCTGGTTTCACATATGTGTGTGGTGTGCACACACCAAAGAAGAAGAAAATAACTTTTTTCAGCTGGAACTTCCAGACTCACTCCCCAGCCATCATGGTCAGAGGATTCTGGTAGTTGCAGTCAAAGCAGTCAAAAAGCCCCCCCCCCAGGCTGCGACACACAAGACACATTTTTGTTAAAGATCCATTTTTCTTGCTGCTTTAAACCATCGGCTAAAATGATGTCTTTTGTACATTAGAAGCCTGAACGTGATGGGACTTGACAAGTGCTCTTAATACTCTGGTTGGGTAAGTTTAAGGTCAAGATGAGGAAATGTTCCTGTCATTGGGAAAGATGGGCCCAGGCAGAAAGATGGATTAAAAATGAGGGCCACTGGTGCTTCCTGCTGTTTTTGTAGTGCACATGTTTCTGTGGAGAAGCAGCAAGCAAAATACTAATGTATTTCTGTATGTGCTACCTTTTCCCTTAAGAATCTCAAACTATCACACTGTCTTGTTATGCGCCATCAAGTTACTTCTGACTCATGGATATCCTCGAAAGTAAGTAGTAGTAGCAGCAGCAGCAGCAGCAGCAGCAGCAGTTGTTGTTATTGTTGTTGTTGTCGTCATCGTAGTAGTAGTAGTAGTAGTAGTAGTAGCAGCAGCAGCAGCAGCAGCAGGGTTAGAAATAGAAATAGAAGTATCTGTGAAGATTCTCAGTCAGCCAGGGCTAGCACTTCACGTCCCTCTCGCTGCAGTTCACGGCCCTGCTGGAGACCGGTTCGAAGGAACGTAACCTCACGTCCTTGTGAGGTCAATCCGAGTTCACCCCGACCACGCCCCTTGAACTGCACTCCAAGCGGGGTGAGAGATTCCCATCCTGGAGCTCGGGAATCTTTTCAGTCCACTTCTCGATCCGTGTTGAAACCGATTTCAACACAGAGTCAAGTTCACCTCGGCTCGAGGAAGGACGTGAAGTAACCACCCAGGTGAGGTTATTCGGGAGCTGAGTCATGACTGAAAAGCTACTTGAATGAGTAGCGAAACATTTCAATACCACCATGAATTTCAATACCACATTTCAATACCAGTTGCCATGACTCAACTTGTGGACAGTAGTAGTATTAATTGCAGATCTCAGAAATAACACCAATAGAGCTACAGGTTTCTGATGCTGAATAAGGGTTGCCAGCTTACTTTTTCCTGATAAATGCTAGGCAGGTACCTCAAGGTCCTCTCCAAACTGGGAATAGTTGGACCTGTTGAATTTAGTTGCCATAGGTGGGTAAGAATTTCATTTCAATTTATGGTAAGTTTGCCAAAATTTGCAAAAGTCTATTTTCTAGATGCAACAGATTGAGACTTGAGCAGAACAGTCAATATGGGACCTTAGGTTGCGTGAAAAAAATGAAACAGACAGATTTACGCAGTCCTGCTTCAGATGAATCTCCAAGTGGGAGTAGGAACCATTTCTTAGGTAGGAGATAAAACTATGCAACCATTTTGATTCCTACATCTCTCCTTCTGGTTGTGTGAATGTAAAGTTGAGAGAGAAAAGAGAGCTACCTTGACCTCACTGAGGGGCCAGCAAGTGTATAAATGCAAGTAATAAAGAAACAACATGATTTCCATTTTCTTCCAGCAGCAGTCTTGCAGCTCATTGCTTTTCCCTTTTGTCCCTTATTTTTAATATATGAGAGAGAGAGATGTTGCTACAAGCCCGTAATTAAAGGAGCAGACCTCACTTAAGAGGTTACATGTGTTGGCTTATTCCAGCCTGATGTTTCTTGACTGTAAATGTATTTGTTTTTGTTTGGTCATAAAGAGACAGTAACCCCAGGTTTTCTTAGTACAGTACACTGTACTGTAAATTGATTAGGCATACTTAGAACATTTCTGCCTTTGGTGCGTCATTTCCTTCTAACTACAAAGCTTATATCTTGTATAGTTGGAGGGGAGAGAGAGAGAGAGAGAGAGAGAGAGAGAGGAGAGTTAAGTCCTTTCATGTAGTTTGAGCATTTGATACTTTTTCTAAGGTCCTTTTGTTTAACATGGACAGTTTTGAGAGGCACGGGAATAGTCTGACAAGTTCTCTGAACAGACCAGGTCTCTGTTGTAGCAGAACTGTCCATTATTTCCAGCAAGCTGCTTCGTGTCGTCTTCATATGAGCAGATAAGGAGAAGTTATTTGCCAAAAGTGATGATCCAGGGTGTTCTGTTTATCAGACCAGGCAAGCTCTTGCTGCTGAGCTGTGACACCCACACAGCCCTGAAACAGCATACAGGTGAAGAGTTTTTCTAGAAGCAAGTGCTGTGTCAGCTTCTCGTTTATTGGGAGGAAGAGGAAACATGGAAATATAGGGATGGGAGGACATATTTCAGCCCATTGTTGACAAGAGTTTGCTGAAATTTGAAAGTTTCTTCATAAGCAGCTGAAGGACTTGTAGTCCCGCCCTAAAAAGTGTGGAAGAAACCAGTACTGACCAACTTGTTCATTGATCAGTAATTCAAAATATCTATTTGAAACCTATACACATTCAAACATGTTAATATTGAACTATGTTTTCTTTTCCTTCCTTCCTTCCTTCCTACAAGCCCCAGATCTTTCCTGTTTAAATGGTGAGTCTAAAACATGGTCCTCTCCATAAACGTATATGTCAAACTGAGCAAAAGTTTTATCACAGTTTGGCTTTGAAGAACTCAGCAAATTTTACCAGTTTTCTTCTTATTATTTGGGATAGACAGAACATGAGGCTTAACATAATGCATAAGAAACTGGCTGCATCTCCACCATCATCATGTTAACCGGGCCGGGGGGAGGAAAAGCTTGAAGGGAAGAGGAAACAAAGCTCCAAAGACAATGATTTACTCACACACGACGTGGTCTTTGGAGCATAAGTTGAAAACATGTGGGCCACCAGATGTTGCTGTACTGTAATGCCTGCTCACCATGGCCAATTTTGAGGAATCTCGGGAGTTGCAGTCTCATAACATCCAGAGGGTCACACATTTTCCATTCTTGGTTTAGGGATCAGGCAACACCAAGGCAGTACGTGACCTGAAGCTCAC